>VYYI01000114.1:0-49705 GCA_021029175.1 Bilobella aurantiaca | reverse complement strand
TAAACATTGGGAACGGGAGGAGTCCAAATAAGGGTTAAAATACCATTTAAATTCGATTTTGTATAAAAATCTAGAATCATCCAGTAACAACATCCCTGCCAAACCGCTTGCTGCATTTCTATATTTTAGGTTTCAAGTAAACTTAAATCTAAAATTGTCGAAATCTGTTTTAAATGCGAGATGTTGATTACAATTAAATTGGCCAAACAAGCCCGTTTGGACAGAAAAAAACTCAGAAATTAAATTTGAAGTTTTTTTTTGTAATTAAGAAATTGAAATTAGAATATTCGTCTAGTGCTTTATGTTAAAGACAGAGGTAGAATAGGGTGTATTTAAAAGAAAATTTAATTTAGAAGACAGCTTAACAGGCAAGAGCTTTTCGAAGCATGTATTTCTTAGAAATTGAATGGAGATCGTAAAAAATTAAAAAAAAAAACTTAAATTGTAAACGCGTTAAAAGAATAATAATAAGAGCTAATTCTAAACCACACATCGCTGAATTTGAGGAACATTTTTGTTGTAAGGACAAAGATCAGCGCATAATAGCTCATCAGCTTTCTATTTGAAACCGTTATGATCTCCATAACTTTCATAAATGGACCCGGAGCTTTTGGAGCTGGAGAGATGAAAAATGTACCGATTAGTGCTTGTCAGCGATTTGGACATTGACGCTTATCTGGGAGATGAATAAGTACGACTTTAAGATTTCAGCGTCTTCCGCCACCCCAACTCAAATTCATCTTCGTCCAAAGGGCCCTTTAGTAATGAAAACAAAAGTCAGCTCCAGCCTTGCGTGAAAGAGCCTAGAATTGAAATAAAAGAAATGCATCCCTTGAAGGGCTCCTCTACCTGTCTCCCACCAAATTAATCACCGTGTGAGAGCCCTTATTCTGCATAATCTTCCATTCCGAACTGCCTCTGATGGATGAGGCTTCCTAATGATAATGAATCTTCTCAATAAATACCATCTCCATTGCATTTACATTTCTAAGGGGACTCCCCTTAGAGCCCTTATCGTCCCAATCTTAGCGCTTCATTATGCAAAAGCCAAGCACTTGGATCCATACTAGAAAAACAACAAGTGAAAAAATAAACGCTGATTTCCGAATCGCATAATTTCCTTGCCGCGCATCCTCTCAACCGCTTTTCTCTAAACGGCCAGCACTTGTGAATGAACCGTTGGGACAGTTGTCAGGACCGTGATTTTCTAAGTACTTGAGTACCTTATCGCTTGAAAAGAGACTCACTGAAGCTGGTTTTGGCAAGAACTGTTTACCACTTGTAAACAGTGATTGGGAAAGTGTGCCTACTTTTTTTTTTGATTATTTCAAAAGTCCGTTGCGTGCTGAATTTTATTGATAAGAGCTGGAGAGCGCTGCCTTCCAGACCGCAAACCTGGAAAAATCGTTATCAATTACTGCGCTTGTCAGTTGGACTGTTGATCTGCCTCTAAAGTCAAGAGGGTGGCAGCGCGTGGCTGCGTCTTGAAAACATGGAGGCGTCCTGCGCCACTTCCAGAAATAGCCCGCCACGCCACTTTTTAGAAGAAAGCAAAACGTTTTATTACCATTTAAAAATCTTTTTGATTTACATTCAGAGATGAAGAGGACTTTGGCGGTGGAATCCGCTAAGGGCCTAATGGACCCTTTAAGGTTACAACCTGCCTCCATAGGGCTCCTTCAGAAGCCAAAAAGGCAATTAGGCCGTGTTAATGAGAAAATCCAGTCGAATCTTCTTCCACTATGCGAAGCGATGGAGCAGAGAGGCGTCAAGTTCAAAGGGATTTCGCAGTAGGGCTGGAACTTAAAGTACATCAAGAACTTATCGTTTCTGTTTTGGAAAGTAGTAAAACGTGGAAAAGGGTCAGCGAGGTCAAAAATGCTTAAGGGAAATTGGCGGAAAATTGGATAAAATGTCAGTAGCTGAGGAGTGATTAATTGCATCATCGCCCACTTAACTCTGAAGTTAAGTGGCTGGAAGAGATAGTAAGATTTTTGGACTTAATTTTCTGGAAGGATAAGAAAGTGTGAGAACGCTTTTTAAGTGCGTTACTGTCTCAGCAGTGGAAACGCGGTGATTGTGGTCTGGGTGCTGGTGAGCGGATGCTGCTGGTCGAGTGGCGGCGCGTGAGTCCGTGAGAGGTAGCGCCGTGCAGAAGTGCTCTAGTCTAAAACGGTGTCCTGACGGCGGTGGGCCCGTTGGGCCGGCCAAAAAAGCTGACCAAACCTTCATTGGTCCACAAAAAACTTGGTGTGACCAAGGGGAGGACGAGGGAGCTCAACAGGTTCTTTTCAAGTTGGACTTGGAGGCAATCTCGCCCTTTTCGCCTGCCAGTCTGCTCCCAGATTCAGACGGAGGATCCAGAAGGAACCCTCCACGCAAGAAGTGTGTCAATAGAAAGTTGTTAGGAACAATAAGGCAAACCGCCCTCGAAGGGCCCCCCAATTTTGGAGTCATGTGCTCAACGGAATCAGTGTCAGTGGACGCGAGTGGGGGCGGAGTCAGCGTCGCCGAAGTGAGCCCCACCGTGGGAACGCTCTCCGACCCAAACAACAACCACCAACGGAACCCCAACCGAAGAGTAAGTGCTGCATAACTGTTGTTTCTAAAACGGTCATCGTAATGTCATTAGCATTTAGTAGTTACAAGAACTGGAGACATACTTCTAAAGCGTTTTAAAAGTACAAAGTACCGAGCACTTAAACCCTTCGGGACGCCTTAGGCACGGGGAGCCCTTAGGTTCAGCACCTGGCAAAAATGAGTGTAGTCATAAAAATACAAATTATGAACAATTGTGAGGGACGTCCCTCGGAGGGACCATGTCAAAACTCCTCTGGAATTTTGGATTCCAGGCCCTTTTGTCTCATTTTACGAGGCACTTAAGGGCCTCAAATCACTTTTTATGATTTTCTTCTGTGATTCCCTCAGAGGAAAAGAGAAAGGAGGAAAAGGGATGGATTTGACGCTGAGAAAATATAGTTAAACGTTTTAAGACGCCATGCTATTCAGTTCCGAATGAACCAAATGCGCTTAATTTTTTTTTAATTTAAAACTTAGAAAAGCGTTTTAAAAGAGGCTTTGGATTGGATAACTCAGATTTTGTTGCTTTTTCGTGGTGGAAGTCCAACTTGTTTTTCAGAATTTGGGGGATGATTAGTAAGCGAAGGGGCACGTTATTTTGGATGGATATTTTGTTGCTGCTTTTAGTTTGAATTGGTTAACAGCATTTTTTCAAAGTCCCTCGAAAGAAGGCAAGGACCCTTCATCTGAGTGTTGAATAACAAAAGTCATAAATATTTGAGCATGTAGCTTCTTCGGAAGGAAAAGAAGGGTCCCTGGGCCCTTTGTTTCTGATTCTAGTGAAGTCCCTCCCCCTCGAGCACTTGACACTTTGCCTTGATGAGGAAAGGAACAACAGTTTCCTTTTTCTCACCAAAATCTTTTTTGGCCTTAAGGAGACCCTTCATGTGGCCCTTTTCCTTTTGTTTCAGAGCAACAAGCCGATAATGGAGAAGCGACGCCGTGCTCGAATCAACAATTGCCTCAATGAACTTAAAGGGATCCTTTTAGAGGCAATGCGCAAGGACCCTGCCAGACACTCCAAATTGGAAAAGGCAGACATCTTAGAGCTTACAGTCTCCCACTTGAAGTCCCTCCATCGAAATGACATCACGCCATCAGCGAGCGAACTGGTGGCTCGCTATCGAGCTGGCTTTAGCGAGTGCGCCGCCGAAGTGGGTCGATTCTTGGGGTCACCAAAGGCCGAGGGCATGGAGCCGTCCAGCGCCGCCCGCCTCCTTGCTCATTTGAACGACTGTCTCAGTCGCAGTTCCGGAATGTCACCGGTTGGGTCAACCATGCCAGCGAGTCTCAGTCCAGCATCTCGAACCACACCGTTGCCGATGCTGAGCAGCGTCTCTCACGGCCCACTAAGTAGCTGCAGCGGCGATTCGCCAATGAACGGTCAGCTCAACTCCAATACTCCAATCATCTCCCTCGTACCGTCGAGGCTACCTTCAGGCGAAATCGCTTTCGTCGTTCCTGGATTCTCGTCCCTACGAAATAGTATTCAAATCCACGCTGCGCAGGGCCTGTCTCACCAAACCTATGGCCATCCAAACCCTCCACAACACTACCAACCGTTGCTTTCACCGGAAATGCCGCTCGAGCTCACCGTGACATCAGCGCAAGGACAACATCTCCACCACGGTGGCAGCACGTCGTCGCCCTCTTCGTCAACATCATCCCTAAGCCCCGCCTACTCATACACTCCAATTGCTCATGCTCATAACGCAACTTTCCCCAACTCACAAGCATCCTACTTTCACAGCCTATCTCAACAGCCATTGGCCCTTGTCACTCCGAGAAGGGACATGGCCGACATGAGTTGTTGGCGACCTTGGTGAGGTAATCGCTGCCGCTGACGCTGACTGCATCTCACCAAATCGCTGGTCATCGAGACGCACTTAAAATACAACCCAAATGATGAAAAAAAGCCTTCCCAAAATGTGATATGAACCCTCCTAAACTCCTGCCACCTCAAAGTGAAAATCAACAAATTCAAAACGTCTTCCAAATGACTTGTAAAAAAAAGAAATATTTTATTGCTAATTTTCTTTCTAAATCGTTTTAAAAAAATTTTAAAAGAAGAAAAAACGGAGTGTTTGATTTGTCGAAGCATTCCATCAAATCTTTCATTCCAGCGACTTTCCGAAAATAATGTTACTGACTGAATTATTTATGCTACAAAATAAAATGCATTATTACAAAAAAGTTCATTTGAGTTGACCTACCTGCTATAAGTTATTTAATTAATTTTACTGATTTATTTGTTGAGCCACGATAGAAATTAAGGCATAGGAAATAGAACCCTTTTCAAAAAATGAATTTCTAATTAAGAACAATGAAGCACTGCAGAGTAATGTGGTTTGATAATAGAAACGTTTTGAAAAGGGTCCTTTGACAAGAAGTGGCGTTGGTGGGCCCTCAGAAACCAACCATTATGTTTCCTCTGATCGGAACAGGTGGATTTTGAATAGAAATTTTTGAAGGGCTGGGGTTTTAGTGGGGGGACTTAAGGGTCTCTTCTGTTCATTTTTCTCAGGAGGACCCTTCTGCATCGCTCCTTGGACGAAGGGCAGAAAGTAAAGAAGCATTTTTGTGAGATGCGTTCTTGCCCTTCTTCCCTTAATTAATTCCTCTGATTTTAAGGATCCCGACCAGTGTCCTTCAGTCTCCAAAGTCCCCAGAGGCTTGCCAGGGGCCTTGGAGACATTCCTATGCGCAGCGATAGCACTGGAGGACGACTAATGATGATAAATGGAGACTTATGGAATCGAGGACGTAATCCGACGTGACTAATCGACTCGACCTGCCCATCACTTCATCCCTGACTCTCCAGTGGGCCCTTAAGGTAGACGACAAGGTCAAGTCCAAGTCCTCAGATTCCTTTAATTCAAAACCCTCAGATCGAATTAGCAGATAGCACAAGAAGACACACGTCAACAAAGCTAACGATTTTTCTGTGTCAAAACTCAAGGCCCCTTAAGTCATCTACCCTACCTCAAAAAAAAATTATGGATGAAAAAAAATTGAGTGAAAGTTTGTTTCCAGGACTTTCACCTCTTCGCAGGCTCTTCAAGCTGCAAAATAGCGGAAACTAAAATGCCAAAACCGTGAAAAATAACGTCGAGCCACGGTTCTAAAGGTGTCACTTGTCTAAGAGAACACGCGCTTAAGATGAGCTAATTAATGGGCTAACGCCGGATGGTCCAATTGAGTCCTTAAGTGGCATTAGTAAAGTGGCCCTTTGAAGTCATTATAATTTTGCAGGGAGCTCGAGTAGCTTTCTGGATAAAACTCAATTGGCAATTGAAAATTGTTTTTAGGGATCCGATTAAATCCAGCCCAACTACTTAATTTTTGATTAATCAAAATCATTTCCCATGCTTTCAAGTCGTGACGTGACTCCGCACACGCTCAATTCCTAGAGCTTTTCATTATTACAAAAGCATCACACACACCCTATAATAATAAAAAAAATGGGGTTAACCCTACGAACGCTATTAATTTATGGGAAGCTGCCCCTGGAAAGGAATCATTTAGAATCATCCCCAGAGAATGCTTCCCTCCAATTATACGGCCTGGCTCATCAACATCGTTGAAGAGAGCAAAAAAATCGCTGAAAATGAATGCAAAAGCTCTGGGAGCATCAATGAAAACCTCCCGTCGCGTTATTTTGGCTATGGGAAAGCAACAGGTAGTGCCCAGTGTTGTACTGTTGATCTCTGACGAAGGTGGTGGCTCCTTCCTGTCCATTGTCAATGTCCAGTACATCTCTCACTTCCGGTGGGATCAATTGGTTTTCTCTTTTGTGTCAGGCCAGTCGGCCGGATCGCCTCGCTCGCTAATTAAGGGAATGATGGAAGGGGTGAGGCCACGGCGACATCCGACGTCCCCTCCTACTTCATCTCGTCAATCTGATCTGCCACTTTTTTGGGCTTGGTCCACTTCCGAAAGCGTCGTCATTGTAACCAAAAGATCTCATCTGCATTCCGAGGCACTTAAGGACCACTAGCTTATCGTGTGGGTACTTACACAGGAGCAGAGGTTGAAGGGCGGTGGCCCTTTCCTCCCGTTGTGGCCCAAGGGAGCGCAACAAAAGCTTCGCCAGGACCACAGAATCTCCTTTACATAACTCTTCCTCCCCAAAATTGTTACCTAAGGGCCGAGCCCTTATGTAGTCCTTTGGAATAAATTGGTGGTGGATCGACAGTAGTACTTGGGAATGTGGTGGTTACTGTTAGGGTTGCCACCACCACGCTTTTCAATAATTCACGTCAACGGTAGAGCAACGTCGAGGCAGGTTAGGGTCGAGGATGATGCTGGATGCTGCCAAGTTTTTTTTGGAGCTGTTGAAACTCTCGGCGACACAACCTGCTACCCCTCCGACATTTCTTAACGGTTCTTTTGTTTTGAGAAACAGAAGTCGATCCTTAGAAAAGATTCCTAATTATCCCATCAGCTCCAGCAGCAACAGCCTAAGGGACAAGGAAAAGGGATTCAATCAGAATTGTAAATGAAGGGCTCTCAAGGGCTCTCTGCCACTTTACTCCCCTCCTTAAGATCCAACGGGATAGAGGTTGGGAGAGGTCAAATCCAAACACTGCTACTGCCGAAGCATCTCAAGTTTAAAAAATTAAATCCGCTAGACAAGCCTTCCTCGTAACCTTTCCCAATCATCTTCATCCAGATCAAATTTAAAAACCAAACAATCCAGCATCCCTTTTTGGTCCCTTAAAATAATCCTTGTATCTGATTCCAAGTGACGGCTTCTCGCCCCGCCTTAAACCGTTTTCTAAAACAGCGTTCCATCTAACCAGAACCAACTTTACGAAAACATGCCTCGCATTTAAAAATTTTGACTTAGAATTTTGTAATTTGTAAATGCGTCAAGCGGCCAGAATTCCTTATGAAATCCTTAAGCGCAACTCCTCAAGAAGGCCCCGCAGCGATTTTTTGGACTACAAAGAAAAATCAAGAAAAGCCTCTTTTTTTTCGAGAAGACGCGATTTTTGACAGATTTGCTTAATCCTTAAGCGCAACTCCTCAAGAAGGCCCCGCAGCGATTTTTTGGACTACAAAGAAAAATCAAGAAAAGCCTCTTTTTTTTCGAGAAGACGCGATTTTGGACAGATTTGCTGTGATGTTATTAGGTTAGCAGGTGCACATGTGATGGAGCCCTTTTTTACAGGGCCTGACCCTTTACTGTCGGATTTAAAGTGAAGGCTCCCTTGCGTTGATGTTCAACAAACCATATCGCTTCCCTGATCTTGATTTTTTGGGTGATCGGATTGGAATTCTCGTAAAGGATTTTCGATTTTAGGTTTTTTTAGTAAACCATATCGCTTCCCTGATCTTGATTTTTTGGGTGATCGGATTGGAATTCTCGTAAAGGATTTTCGATTTTAGGTTTTTTTTAGAAAAAGAAAAACTTCACAACTCTTTAGAAGAATTGGGTGAATAAAAAAAAGGCTTTTAGGATTTAAAAAAAAATATTTGGGATAAAAGAGGAAAATAAAAGTTCACGAAGTAAAGCTAGAGAAAGGATCGTTCGTCCTTTTCTATTCCTTATTTCTGTCAATTGAAAAACTGATTTTAAGGGATCTTCAAAGAAGAGATTTTTTTTCTTCATCTGATTTGAGGGCGAGAAGTAATTATTTTTGGTTCGTTGAGTGAGATTTCCAAAAAAAAAATCGAAAAGAAAACGTAAGTTTTGGGAACGAAGCCCTTTCGAATGAGTGGGAGGTCTGTTACATTGAGGTTTTCCCAATTTTTGGTTTCTAAGAACTTCTAAACTTGTGATAAATCCCACTTGACTCTTAGCAGACTTAATTAGGATCCAATTTCAGTAAAAAAAGGGCCCTTCGAAAAGTGTTCGACTGACATAGAAAAGACAGAACCCTTAAAATTTGTTGCCTCCTGCACTTACCCTTATGCTCTCTAACCCTACAAAAGAAGCACGTATGGTTAGTTCTCAGCTTGTCATTCGAAACCACTTTTTCTAGAAAACAAAACTGGGAGGAAAAATTACAAGCTTCTGTTGCTTTTTTAAAGTTACTAGAAAAATAAACCTTTGGAACATCCAGAATGTTAATTCTTGTGCGATTAAATGTGCGTTAAACAAACAATCAATTAAGAACAAAAGTCGGTACAACAGAACTAAACAGCGCATATCTTAAATTCGCTATATTCTAGCCTCGAGCGCCTTGCACTGAAAACAGATCTAAAAAAAACTTGACTAAAAAGTGAAAGAACGGCTGTTTTCAAGTGTCTAATATTTATATTGATGAATCTTCTTATGAAATCAATCATTATAAATGTGTTTTTCAAAACCTCTAGGATGGACAATCAAATCGAATTTTTACTTTTGCACTTTGGGCAAAATCGTAATGATTGCTATTTAAACTATACAACGTAATCTATTTTGCAAATGGCAGCAACTACGGAGCGAATACGTGAAAGTTCTTCAAAGGTGACTGATTTGATTAGGCTTTGCCCAACCCCTTCATTTTTTCTCATTCGAGAAGTCAAATGGATCCTTTGCCTCTCCCAATTGGAACCAATGTCCGCACTCGCAACGTTGCGGCCCGCCCTTGTACAGCCACATGTAATTGACGTAGAATGCATCCTCGTGACAAATGCATCCAACTATACGGGCTTCGTGAAAGGAATTGACAATGTTGGGCTTGTCCCGTGTACTGGGTCCAACTTTCATTGGTTGTACATCAAACGGATCCTAAAATAAAATCGACATTCGCAAATGAAATTACCTTCAACCTGAAATTGTTGAAATGGTTTCATATCAACTTACCATGTTACCGCGAGCCCATGCTTCCAGCTCTTTACGCTCCAGTCCAGTGGCATGTTCCATTGGATCAGCCATTCCTATAAAAAAAAATCATACAGAAATTTACATTTTTAGCTCGATCCACACCAAACTAGGTTGAGGTATAAACATAATTCGCGTTGATATTTTTATTTTTTATTAATTTTATTCTTCAATATCCAGCTTTATTATTGAAATTATTTGAGATGCAAAATGGAAATCACATCAAAATGACGCTTAAAGACAATTTAATCCAGCCATGCTGACTTTACTTAGGTTGTTCGAACTAAAATCATCTAAAACTTTGTTCGTGAACTCGTTCATCCAAATCTGCTTCCTTTTTTGGACATTTTCAAACATTTTTCATCCGATTAATTTAAGTGCAATGACGACGGTATTACTGGCGGTATCCATAATAGATACGCGTTCTAATTATAATGTACTTATTTGTTCACTCGCATTCATAAATCATAACATCGAATATCTAGTTTCTCCAAACATTTCATTGATGACTGATTGATTACTCAAGAATGTACAAGTTTGTGGACTTGGCATGACCCTAATCAGACATCAATTGACTTACTTTTCTGCATACATCTAACCGTGGCCACGAGCGGATGCCGTCGGGTCAATTGGAGAGTACTGCGACAAATTAGTCCTGCCATTTTCTTTGCTCGATGCTTCGCGAAAGGTGACCCAGAAACACCAATCTGAATCCGATTGATAATTCAACTGAAAATACTTTTCAGTACTGTTTAGAACAAATGTTTTAAAATAAATCCCAAATTCGCACTTTCAATTATTTCAAACAAATTCAATGTTTTGAAATTTCCTTTTACAGCAATCTACATTTCGGCAAAAGTCCATTAGAGGGCAGTACAAGGTGCTTCCCTAATCCCGTGAAACTTTGACGGTGATGCGGAACACTTGATGTTTGAAGAGGTCAAATTCCTAATTAATTTATTATTCATAATTTGAGGTTCCTAATATTACCGTAATAAAAAAGAGTAATTGGGCAATATTAGGGCAGTTTTACAATTAAAGCAAATGAGAATCAGGTGAATCTTAAATTTCCAAATCACAGAGTATTAGGAGGCTATAAATATAGTAAAAAGTATTCTGCTCAACCAGGACCACGATCTGGGCATCTCATGCTGTAAAACATTGGTTAACATCACGTAAAACCTTGAGAATACTCGTGTTACAAGCAATTAAAAATAATAATTTAAATAAGTATACGAAATAAGTTAATTAATTGTATTTAATTATTTTGCGTAATACTAAATATTGAGTTTTGATTGAATTGCCCATTTGTACAATGTAATGCATCATGTGTTCTCACTTTTAGGAGCCCAACTAATTTTTCGAATTTTTGTTACATTTTAAAGTTGTTGATATCGCGGATCATCGCTATCGCTGAAAATCGGATTTCTCTTCGATAACAGGTAATTTAATTAATTGAGAATTAAGTGGTTATTAATTGGAGGCGATTTGTCGTCGATATCCTCTAAGCTTAACAGACGTACAACAATTAAAAATGATTTTGTGAAACGTTAAAACAGTTTCATATTAATTTATACATGATTAAAGTCATTCCCTCCGTCCGACCGATAATCAATTAACTCTGTTTAATTATTCCCCGACAGCACTTCGTTCTAATTTAATCGTTGACATAAAATGACTTCCGGAAGTGGAGGGGGAGAGCGCTACAACATTCACAGTCAATTGGAGCATCTTCAATCAAAATACATCGGAACGGGTCATGCGGATACGAGCAAATACGAGTGGGTTACTAATCATCATCGAGACACCATTTCTTCCATCCTTGGCCACTTTGACCTTCTCAATTACATGGCTTTAACAGAAAACGAGTCCAAGGCAAGGGTCAAATTCAACTTTGTGGAGAAGCTACTTCAGCCTTGTGGTCCACCACCCGAAAAACCGTCGGAAGATTGATGATACTAAATTATTTCTACTCAGCAGTGTTTAGATTACCTTTGAATACTTTTAAAGTGATTTTTTATCAAAGGGGTTTCAACTTTCAAGCCATTCTGTCCCCGCACCCGCCCAACGTACATTATACCTAAAATCTTTATAACTTTCCACAATAAATGCTCGAGTTCAGTTGCATAATGTCTAATTCGTCTACTTCTAAATACATTAATCATGCCTGCTTGTATTTTGTTGATTGCTGGAGAAATTTTCAATTAGCAATTAATATAAATTTATATTTGTTTATCTTCCAACAGCCTTTTAGCGTCGGCGTCACTCACAAATCACAAACAGCTGAGTGCTGATTACCATCTCTAGAATCTATTCATCTTGTTAATTAAGCCTATACTAGGTATACAAGTTGTATAATACAACTAATTGTCGAATTATTTATTTGCATCAAATGAGTGTATTGTGTAACACAAGTTAAGTGATGTACCAAACTCAGCTTAAGCAACGCTAAATAAATTAAAGATCATCAAGAGGAGAACGAGATGGTTGTAAATTACAACATGTAATTACAATCTTGCCAATTTAATCATTAATTGAGCCACAAAAATGGGGTCTCAACAAGGGAAAGTTGATCAGCGTCAGCCTTCGTTGACGGAAGCGGAGCGTTCGCAGCTCAAAATATTGTTTACCAAAATTAAAAGCTTTCAATCTCAAACTAACAGATCAGACATTTGCAGTACCGCCGGATTTCAGGTAAGATAATTGGTTGAATTAATTAACCGAAGCTCGGGTTATACTTTAAATTATTCTTATATGGTTTAGACCTTCTGTTCATCTTCGTTGGACGAATCGCTGGCTGGAAAAATTGCACTTCGACTATCGTCTTCAGCCGACCAATCTTCCATTTCATTCAATGCATTCCAACAATTTATTGCCACCATCTTAAATGGCGATGTGGACGAAAGGGTTGAATTTATTTTCAATATATGCAACGGAAGCGGATCCAGAAAACCAAGCGCCGTGAAAACTGTGTCGGGGACTAGTATAATGCAGGTGAACACGCTAATTGTATAAAATACTGGAAGTCTAAAATTATCGGTTACACCGTGGATCATTGCGCAAATTTTCACTTGTTTTCAGTATACAAAAGGTTTGGTTGAATCATACAAGAAATCACTTAAAGGAGCACAAACAATGAAGTCCTGGACTTCCTGTTTTCCTAACGATAAATCTGACTACAGATTACCCCTTTTCCTTCTCCAGGATTTACTTTATCCAGCAGGAATTCCCAAGGACATAATTTCCAGGACAGAAGACCTTGGCTCTCGGGACTTCACGTTAGATGAAGTCATAACTGGCCTCGCTAAGTCAGTTCTATTCCAGAACTTGTCGAACTCTGTCTTTAGTTACTGCTTCGAATTCAACGTCGAAGTCAACATTGTCAAGCATGTACTTCCGCATTGCCTCAAAGTTCAACCATCGCTGCTTCCTCCCAATTTCTCAGTTTTGGATATCAATCAAGTAATTTTTCTCAATTCCGTTCTTCCATCACAACTACGCTCAAAATGGCGGTTTCTGTTCTCCTCAGCGGCTCACGGAGAAAGTTTTTCCAAGTGCTTGAACAACATCCAGGACAATGGCGCCACAGTTATTATAATTAAAGATGATTTTGGCCGAATCTTCGGAGGGTTTGGACCATTGAGCTGGAAACTTGGTCCCAAATTCTTTGGTAAGGATTTAAATTTAAAAATAAAATTCGTTACAACACCTGTACGCTGAATTTGCAGGTACTTCCGAGTCGTTTTTATTCCATTTGTGGCCACGCATGGCCTACTATTCATCAACGAGCTACAACGAAAATTTTCAGTATTTGAACATTGGGCAGAAGACATTGCCAAATGGATTGGTAATTTATGTTTGTCTTTTGTCTCGTTTTGCTAATTAATTGCCTTTTAATTAATTAAAACAGGGTTTTGGTGGAAAGCTCGAGTACTTTGGCCTATGGATCGATTCTGAATTCGGGAAGGGTACTTGTAGCCCTTCGTGCACAACGTACAACTGCCCACAACTGTCTACTGAAAAGGAGTTTAAAATAGCACATTTAGAAGTTTGGGGAGTTGGTCCTGAGCCACAGAAGGAAGAGGTATAACTACTAATTCCTTTTTTAATTGTTGTTAAAGTTAAATTAATTTTTTTTTTCCATAAATTTAATTCCTCTTAATTAACTTACAGGGCGTTCGGGAACCTCGGAGCGTTCTGGACAAAGATCCAGAACTGAGAGCCGTTCTGGAGATCATGGGGAAGAAGGCAGGTGCCAGCGACGGCTACCGCGACATTCCTGATGACACGGACTGAAATTTTACGAATTTATGCAACTACAGCTCTAGTCGACGTTCGCTTCTTTAAATGCTGCTTAAAATTTATTTTGAATAAAATCTAATACAGTACATTTTAAACGTCGTATGCACGCGAATTATTCAACATTTTATTGTTACAAGTTGAAATTAAGCAAAACGTTTGAGCATCTTGAGGTCTAGTGTGGATTCTGAGCTGGTTTTATTCCCAATAGCATGAAAAATATTAATATAATTTGCAATATTGTTCAAATATCTAGTTTTTTTTAATATACTTAATTTTTTTTTTTACATTCAGCCGAACGTTAAGCGAATTCAATTAAAAATCAATTTAAAAAATCAATCAATCAAAACTCTTTAATTTTAATAGTCTAAATAAATATTAATTACAACTAGTATCTAGAGCTTCAGTAGTAAAGCAATTCTAACAAACTCCTATTTAGAACTATAATTTTGATTAATAAAGACGGCGTTTCTATCAATCTTTGTGTAGGAGAGGTGTATAAAAATCAGCGATGCAGCAGGTGATTTGTTAATTGCATTAGACTGTGATTAACTCTGGAGAGGGGCCCTGATTAAAGGGCTCTTGAGGCAAAAGGTGTCGTCACGGAGCACCTCCCCTGCAGCAGGGAAATAAGGGCTCTCACTTCCTTGGTTACCTTTTAATTGTTCGCTGAGGACTGTGGGGCTGGAAGAGGGCTGGAAGATGGTGAAAGTACGTCAGACGGAGGTCTGGAAAGGAGGCCGAGGAGGGATCCAATGGCCTTCTGACGCAATTCAATGACGTCAAACCTCCTTTATTCCGTCCAACAGGAGAAAGTAGACAAATCTCACGGACTTCCTCCCCTCCTTCCCAAGCATCAATCAAAGCATCTTCAGCGAACGCATCTACACTCAAATTTACGCTTCCTCATCAGAACAGCAAAGTTCAAGGGGTCATTGGCTCGGCACACAGAAAGGTCAATGACCTTTGACGCTCAAAAATGCGGAAGAGAAAGTCCCCTCTCACTCTCTCTCAAACCTCATCTCAAGGAGAAAGTGTTTTTTCTCTCAATGCTCCCAACCGCTTGCTTTACCCAAAAAATTCCTCCTCTTATTTTCATTTAACATTTTACACCAAAAGCATAACTAAGTTTTAAACGGTCTTGAGCCACGGTTTTTTTTGGAAAAGGACGCGGCGGCAGCGACTGCCAAAATTCCTCACTGCCGCTGTTTTGGTGGGAAGGGAACAATTTTTTTTGGTGTGCCTGTAGTCGGACATCGATTCGTGTGTATTGAACTCTCGGTGACTCGTTCCAGCCCCACTCACGCTAGAATACGAGGAATCTTCCGAATCCCGGGTTTCCTCGTTTCTCCCCATCAAATTTTCTCCGATGATCCTTCCCTATATGATCCCATGCACTGACTAGGTTTGGGTTCAGTTCTCCACGTTACACGGCTCTAGCACCACACGGACTTCGTCCTCTGCCAAAGACAAGTTCCCTCCAAATTACTTAAGAGAGTACTTAGGAAGAGGGGTTAAGGGTCAGGGGACAGGGACTAGTGACCCCTTGACTAAAGTCATGCGAAGGGAGAGAAAGTTCAGTGGAGAAAGTACAGAGGCCGGGCACTGGGTCACCTCCCTAGTGCTTCACCCTACCTGCACAGTGAACTCTTAACTTTAAATTAACGTTAATTGTAATTAAAATTTTGGAGGAATGGGCAACAGGCAAAAGACCGTGGTCAAGACAAGCGAAGGTTGTGAACTGATTTTACCCTAGTTTAATTTTCAGTTCAGTTCACGCTACACTGCCTTTGGAGTCACTGTAAGTTTTAAGAAGAAGCATTTAGCATAGAAATTAATTAATTAGTATAATTGAGCTTAGTGAGTCAGTGTTCTTAAGTGTCAACTGTACAGCGTTATTAAATTTAAATTCTGTGATCGTAATTTTGTGTAACAGTGTAACTTGATCTCGATTAAAATCACTGCTACAAATAGACCCATATCCCAAGTAGAAATCAAAATTCATAAACAATTTAGTTCAGTTTTCTTTTAGCTAATATAGTTTTTATTATTTAATTAAGTTTATTCCCCAGTGCAAGACAAGCTTTTCAGAAATACCGATACAGAGTCAATTTTGAGATGAAATTATTGTAAAGTTGCAATTTGGAAAATAGAATTTTTTTAAAATCTTTTCATGGCATCAAAACGTTTGATGTGAATTTTAAAAAGTACACTAATTTATAGAAAACGATCCAATTCTTATAATCAAATCTTAAAATAAATAATTTATTAGAGACGTATTATTCTGCAATAGAAAATTTCAATGTAAGTTAGTACTGGCGTTTTTTTTTAATCATGTTTTTAAAGGTTTAAAATCTAATTAATTAAGAAAGTCAGTTTAGTATGCCAATTTTTCCAATTTTTTTCATTGCGAAGCAAATGTTAAAAAAAAATCATGTCATTCTATGGGCGAGGAAGTGGCGGTTATCTCATTAGTTTCAGCGCTGATCCTACATGCAAATTCAAGGAATTGTTATTTTCAAAACCTTCTAAAAAATGTCTTTGAAGCGATTTTTGCACTGTTCCATGTCAAAGTGTCACTTTGAAGACAAAGGAGTCTTGTGAAGGGCATGGACATGGGAAGGAAGTGAGATAAGTTGATTTGATTGGGCGAATATGACGTGGGACTGTTGCTGTTGGCGAGTATTGATGCAGTATCAAAGGCTTGTTTTGTTCAAATGCTTCCAGCCCTGTTCAAATGGCACTTATCACTTAAATAGCTCGCTTTGGAAAGCTACGTACAATGGCAAACAATGTAACTGGAGAACGTTGTCCTCATGAATTGACTATTTTTTCAGGCTTTCATCAGTCCGATTCAAGGAAACAAAAACGGAAGTTGTCGAAGCACTTTTTAGTCGAAGTCTTCAATTTTCAAGGTCATTGACCTCGAAAACTTCAACAGGTTATTTGAACGCTTCAAATTCAAAGTCCAGCGTCGCAGCATGGGAAATTTGTGTTCTAAACGAAAAGGAAGTGATACAAGCATTTCACTAAAATCTGATGGGTAAATGACATAAAAAAAAATCTTTAAAAAAATATTGCATTGAAAATATTTTGTTTTAAAAATTGAAAGATGTACTCATTAGTCATTTAAAAATGAATGTAGTTCAGACTAGCAAAACAAGCCCGTCGTAATCCTAAATTCTAAAAATGGTTTCATGGAAATTAATTTAGCATTGGCATTGATTCCAATCACAGGAAAGGGTCTACAGAACACGTTGAAAATCATTCCCAAACAGCCAAAACGCAGAAAGATGGAAGCGATTCCAAGGGTGTGGGGGAGCGTTCGAGCGGTGCTGAAGCGACGCCCTCTACAATCGCTGCTGAAACGCCAGAACTCTCCCTGCAAACCAAGGACTCCCTCCGAAGTAGAATTGTACGTGAGGCAGAGCCGTCTAGCCTATCCGGTAAAAGCCTAACTTTTTTAAAAATACCTTTTTTTTTTTAATTTTTAAAATTCAAAAAAATTTCAAAATTTTAATTATACGCTTAGGTGATTCCATGTCCCTGTCTTCTCCGACCATGATCAATGCTCCACATACTCCAGATTTACCGTTTCCTACCAAGCTTCCACTGGAAATTAAGAAGCAATCGGAAAACATGAAAAATCTTCTCGTCGGAAGGACCGGAAAAGTGAAAGCGGTGTCTACGTCTCGAAAAATCACGCTCTACGTCTGCGCCGCCGATTCTCAAGGTACTGGAAATTGAATTCTGGAGAAAATTGTCCTGGAGAGCTTTGTAGGTTCTCGATTGGATTGACGTACGAGTCGAAAAAAAAAACATGAGTCAATGAGCGTAATGTAGAGTTGTAGAAATGGCGTAATTGGCAATGAAGGGAAGCGGAAACACTAGGCAACGCCGTCAGCGATTTTTTTCTTCGTAAGATGAACCCACGTGTCAAGCGCTTTTCCGTCATCCCCTATTTTTGTTTTTGTAAAAAGAAAGCAAGGAAATGACAATAAAAGTCAATTTGATGAAATTACCCTCCAAAAAGTGTACTTGAGCCCACCCACTGAGATGAAGAGAAAATGAAGAGAAAGCACTAATAGGAATTCCTTGATTTGATCTTCTTCAAACCTTCCAGGAAGCTGATCATAACAAGTATGTCATCATTCTCCCAATTTCGCAGCCTTTCATTCATCCCGTGTCAAAATTGAGCGCTGTTATAAGCGGATTAAATGCTTCGCTTTACGAGCAGGTTAACGCTAATGACAGTGCTCAATTATGTCACATGTAATTAACTTCTATAAAATTTAAATTTTTAACAATTTTTAGGCCAACAAGAGGTATCACACGTAATTCCGGTCTTGTTCCTGAGTAACTCCCTCGGATCCCCTCTAAGCGGATTAAATGCTTCGCTTTACGAGCAGGTTAACGCTAATGACAGTGCGTCACGACAAAATTCGAGAAAAACGTTGTCGTATGAGAAGCTTATGTTCCCACGCGCTTTTGTGAGACAATGTCTCTTGAAGCGACTGGAGGTGAAGCTTTAATAAACGATAATTTCAAGGAATTTAAATTAAAAACAGGAAATTAAAATTGGCCAAGTTGGGAATTTCCAAATGAAAAATTCAGAATTTTATTTAAAAAATGAAAATTGAATTGAAGCTCACATTGTTAACTTGTAAAAACTGGAGTACTTCCTAAACGATGGGGTATGTAGTTTTAATGCCGTTTTAATTTAATTTTATTTTTAATTTTTGTTTGTTTGTAGATTTTAGGCTAGAAAAAGGACATCTTCATACGGATGTTTACCCGACATTGCGTGAATACTGTTCAACGCGCGGATTCGAGCTTCACATAACAGATCTCCATTGGAAAACTGATCTAGAAAAGAAGCAGGATCATGATTTTCCGGAACTATGTCTTGGAGAACTAAAGCGTAATTAGATTAAAAATTAAACTAATTGTAAATATCAATTATGTCACATGTAATTAACTTCTATAAAATTTAAATTTTTAACAATTTTTAGGCCAACAAGAGGTATCACACGTAATTCCGGTCTTGTTCCTGAGTAACTCCCTCGGATCCCCTCTTCTTCCTAAGGTATATAAAAAGGATCATAATCCAAATTATTAAGTTTTTAGTAATCAATCAATCGTTAATAATTAAATAATTTAGAGTTTTGTAAAACTAATTTGCCATTAAATTTATTGTAATTACTTTGATAGACAATGGAGCAACAGGATTTTGAAACGGCGCTATCAAACGTTTCTAGCAAAACTGGTAAAGCGCTGATCGAGACCTGGTACCAGTTGGATACGCATGCTCAACCGCAGTGTTACCGTCTTTGTCCCATTGCGGAACACATTCCTAATATAAATGTAATTACAACAAATGATGGCTTCTGACGTTTAAAACGTTTCCCGCTTAAAAGACCGTTTTTTAAATACCCGAATTTTTGTTTTGTAGTCGGAAAACAGCAATTTAAAATCAGAGGCAATTTCCCAGTGGCACGGAATTGTTGATGAAATATTAGACGCGTTACTTCGAGTCTTTCCAAACGAGTTGAGAGACACGTATTTGACGACCGTAATAGAACAGGTAATGTAACTAATTTAAGTATAGCTATTACTTTAATTACTTTTATTTAATGACACTTAATTAAGGTATGATAATTGTTTAGGAAATTCATAATTCTATCTTTATGAGCCGGGATGTTGGAAAGCGGAGCATTTGGATCAGTCGGACATTTATCGGGAAAGCGCCGCAGTCACCGGACACGCTCAGTCCGGCAGAAGTGGAAAAGAACCGAAGACTCGAGTCCTTGCATAATGAGCTCAAGGTTAATTACAATTAAAAATTACTAATTGTAATTAAAAATCACTAATTTTAAAAATCATTTACTAAATCCAGAATCAACTTGTCGATGACCGAATTCTTAACTTTTCTGTCAAATGGAAAGAAGACGGAATTTCGAGTTCAGAGCCTGAGCACCAAAAGTACTTGCTCGACGTCTCCAGTAAACTTTCCAGTCACCTCCGGACTGCTGTCCATGAAATCATGGAGGAGGAGTCAACCAAGGTTAGAAATAAAAAAAAAATAGATTTTTTTTTCAAATTTTGCTTTAAGAATTTGTAACAAAAAAAATAAGTTAAAAATTAAATTGTCAACGGCATCGTAAGAATATTTTTCAAAAGCAAAAACTTAAGGGAAAGAATTTTGGAAAGCTTCATACTCTCATGTCTCATACTCACTTTCTCTTTTTCTGAAAAGTTTTAGCAAAAGATTGGACATGATTTCTAAAAAAAAACAGTAATATGCAAATTTTAGCATAGCGTACTGTAGCATAAGATAGTCAAAGACAATATTTCACTTAAAAAATGTCAAAAAGTGCAAAAAATAGAAGGTTCTACCGAGATTCGAACTCGGATTACAGGATTCAGAGTCCTGGGTGCTAGCCATTACACTATAGAACCGTTGGATGCTTTGAGTATGAAAATCTCTACTGAGTCTTCTCCTCACATTTCTAACAAGACAACTTTTCTTGTTTTATTGCCTGGCGTTGCGTCACAGCATCTTTGCCAAATATGCATGCTCTCGGATGCCAACATTAATTTGCCAAGATGCCAAAAGCAATTCACCAAGTTCATTACCCACTCATTTCCACGAGGAATTGAACACGTTTTTTTTTAATCAAATCGCTGCAATAAACAAAACTAGAAGAAAATAAGTTTTTTCTGAATTTTTTTTCAAATTGTGCCAATTTTAGCTGTAAATGGGATTTTTTTTTACTTGGAAAGATTTCAACTTTCACTTTTCACTTTCTCTCACTTCACCTAATTCATGACTTTGCACTTCATTTTGGAGAATGTTTGTTGCAACGAGGTCGTAAACAAATCTTGTAATTAGCATAACTAACTAAAAAATTATAATAATAATTCAATTTGAAAAGCAAATTAGAATTACAGATTTAAAATTACACTATTTACAATGCCCAAAACACGTGTAAACGCATCCTCTTTTGATTTGGCAAGATGTTCAAGGACATGGAAGCCTCATCTTGGACTTTTTTTTTCCTTCGCTGAAAATGTTGTGCATCTAAATTATTTATAGTTTTTTTATTATGATATGATGACTTTTAGAAAATATGTCAACCATTGTTTTTTTTCTAAATTAAAAAAAAAATCAAAATTTCAGGGAAAGTGGAAGTCTTGTTATGGAGTCAGTGGTAGCCTTTGCTCAGAAATAATGCAGCACATCCTCTTCTGTCAACAAGGAGCCAAATGTTGTCTTTCATTTGAAAATGTCATCAGTGACATTAAAAGGTACATGGTACCAATTCTCGTTCTAAAAATGCTGTTTAAAAAAGACAATACTTATAGTTTTGTTTTTTAAATTTTGGAAAACTTTTAAAGCGTGCTCTTTGATTTCTTGCATTTAGCTTCGTAGGTTCGGACGCGTCTTATCCATTGGTTATACATGGACCGCGCGCTTCTGGAAAAACGTGTTTTCTGTCCCGCGTCATTCAGCAAGCGGCCACGTGGTATCCGGAATCTGTCGTTATATACAGATTCGTAGGATTGACACCCGAGAGTAGGTCATTGAGCCAGCTTCTGCGCACGGTGACTGCTCAAGTAGCTTTGACCTTGACAGGTCGTACCTATTGGATTCCGCACGTAAGATTTCGGGTCAAAGGTCAATAAAAGGTCAAATTGTTCAGTTTTGCCGTACTTGAACAGGATGCCAAGCTGTACCTTCGGGAACTGTACAAAACGGCTTCAACACTCACTTCCGTGTTAATTGTCATTGATGGCTTAGATCAAGTAAAGCTACTACAGTCACCGAAAATTTTAAAAAATTTGGGATATTTGAATTTTAGATTTTTTTTTAGTTGACAGCATTTGACGCTGGAGCGCTGGACTTGCTGGGCGAGTCACTGCCTCCAAAAGTTAAGCTAATTCTTTCTTGCAGCGATGACACGCCAACTTTTCAAGTGATCAAATCACTGATTCAGCAACCAAAGTCTTTTGTACAGGTATTTAAATTTTTAAATCTAGTTTAAAATATTTTGTAAGCTTCCGTGTTTAAATCACTTTAATTAATTGCTTATTTAATTCTAATCACTTTCAGATGCCAAGCCTGAGCTTACCGTCAGCCGAAACGCTGCTAACGGCTTCAATGCTACAATATAGTCACAGTATTGATTCAGAAGTTCAGAAACGTCTTTCATCGAGACTAAGCAATTCTGTTCTTCCTATTTATATCAAGGTGATTTAATAATTTAATAATACTTAACTTAATTTATTAATTGATTTATTAATTTTTTTTAAATGAACACATTATCTTAATGAAATTTCGTAACTACAGATTTTAGCCTGGCAGGGAGCTATTGACAATGGTGGACTAATAAACCTCAATCAAGCGACCTCCGTAGAATCACTAATTAGTTCATTCTTCGACTTTTTGGAGAAAGTACTCGAAGTGGAGAAAGTAAATTATTTTAAAATTGGCTAATACTTTTTAAATATCTAAATATATTATTATTTTAAATGTTATTACAATTAATATTTTCTATATATATTGTATTTTCTTTTAGGTAAGAGTCGCACTGGGCCTTCTCTGCGCTTCGAGAAATGGTCTAAGCGATTCAGGACTTCTAGATTTATTAGCACACTCTTCTAGCTTCTCTTCTAAAATTACTTTTAGTCAGTTCCATTTTTTTAAAAGCTTAATTAAAATTTAAAAATTAATTAACCTATACCACTGTTCTTTTTCAATCAGTTGAGTGGGCTCCTGCCACAGTGTTCTTGGCCCAGCTCTTTCGTCTTTTGAGCCCTTTCTTGGAATGGCGCGTTTCAGGTGACGCTTTCGTGGTCCAATGGCGAGACGCCATTTTGTTCAATCTCGCCAAAGAACGATACGTCGGAAGCCCAAGCACAGAAAAGAAGCTTCGCCAAACCCTGCTGAGCTACTTTAAAGTAACGCTTTTGGTTAACATCTGTGATAAATTCGAGTTGAAATTAAAAACAATTTTTTATTTAATTTGTTTTAAAGAAATTTTTAATTTTTTTTTGAAATATTATCATACAATTTATTGAAAATCTTATATTGTATTCTAAAAATTTGATTTCAATTAGGGTGAGTGGAAGGAGGCCAAAAGTGGAAGATCCATTGACTGGAATTCTCGGGCCAACTTCCGTCGCGCAGTCGACGAAATTCCGTTTCTGGAATACCACCTTTCCGGCTCAATCAAGAAGTCCTACCTCTGCAATTTGGAGTGGATTTTGAAAAAGATTGCCAATCTGTCTGTTTTCAGTGTAAGAATATACAGAGCCTTTCAAAAATGACAGAAAAGTAATGGTTTTGACTCAAAACAATCATTTTTCTATCAGGTACTTGAAGACATGGATTTGGAATCGTCGGCTGCCAAGGACGAAGATTTCAAGCTTTTTAGAAATTCTTTAGAATTAAGTGCATCCGCTTTGAGCTACGATGCGAGCCAATTCTACGGACAAATGTACAATCGTCTCCTGCCTTACTTCACTGGCCCTGATTCTGGAGATTGGCCCTTAAAGTGTCCATTTACCAAAACAGTGTTCGAATCTGCCAAGTCCTGTAGAACGCCCTCATTTGTTCCTCTCTCCAGCTTTTTGTACACTTCAAGGGACTATGAGGCCCTCAAGTCTCCCAGCGGCCCTTCCTTCCGTGATATGATTAACGGAGAAGTCTTTTTCGATGAAGTGTATCGAATGAAGGCTAGCAATCAATTCGTCGTTAGCCTATCCACTGCCAAGGAGGAAGTCATCGTTTGGGACGTCTATTCAGAGGTACATTTAAAAAAAATTAAGCTAATTCTCGGACAGGCTGTTTTTTTTTGTCATTTGAATTTTAGAGTCATCCTGTCCTTGGACGGACTTGTTTGGCTAGCAACGTATCTTTGCTCCACCATGTTTTTTCATGAAACAAAAAAAAATGTATCAGAAAATCTAGCTCTTAAGTGGAGATGAGAGTTTTTCTCTTGTCACGCACTCGCGACAAGTCTTCCGCTTTTAATATTTAAGAATTGTTGATTTTTGGCCAAACGTTAAGCGAATTATGAAATTCCGTGAATTATTTTCAGGCAACCGTTCGCACTTTGAAGGGCGTACACAACCCGATTTCCCTGAAAGTAATTGACGAGCACCGCTGCGTCATCCTCTGCGACAGAGAACTCATTACGTACAACATCGACAACGGAACGTTGATGACAAAGTTGAAGGGCGTGATGAACCAGAAAATGCCCTACTACGGTCTTCATGATGAGAACCATATTGTGGCCATTTCCAGGAACCGAATGTACGTCAACCTCATGAACCTTGACAGTGGTGACTGCATAACGACGTTCAAGGTCGGGGAAGACCGTTTCCTCAATTCGTTACTCGTTTCCGAAAACGGAAAGTTTCTTGTCTGTGGAGATGAGACGCAGAAACCGTTTCCGCTGTTGGTTTGGGACCTTCCGTCAAGGAAGCTACTGTATGATCTCAGGATACCTCATCATGAATTTGTCACATCGCTGGCAGCCATTACTAAAGAAGGTCACTTCGTCTGTTGTGTCTGCCGAGTAAGAGTTCTACTTAATAAAAGCCGTATTTTTATTACTGAAATTATGAGACTAGCCAGACAAGCCTGTTTCAGGACAGGCCACTTAAGGTACTTCTAGGTCGTGCTTGTACTGCTTTTATTTTAATTGTAAATTCTAATTACTTAATTGCCAAATTATTTTCAGGAAGTAGATGATCCCGGTCCAAATTTTATAGTTGTCTATGACCTCCAAAGTGGCACTTTATTTAAGAAATGGAAACCAGGTTGCAGTACTCAAGCGATTGCAATTTCGGCACAGGGTGGATGCGTCATTAATGCGCTCGAAGATAATAGGATAATTGTGTGGGACCTCGTAACAGGTAAACCACCGTGTATTTGTTCTTCTCTTCAAATCGCTTCATCCCATATTTTTTTAAACAAGGTGCCTCACAATGGTCCCTGGAGAAGCATACTGCGCCGCCAGACATATTGAAATTAGACAATCGTGGCTCTCGTTGTCTTTCCTGTGACTCTCAAGGGCGGGACAGGAGCGTCTGCCTTTGGGATGTTACAACTGGTAACGAATTTCGGGAATCAGCGATTTATCCCTATTTAACTTTTTTTTGTTATGGTCTTAGGTCATTTACTAGCAATTTACACGCCTGATGCACAATTTACCGCCTGCGAAGTGTTCAATAATGGAGATGGGGTGATACTAGGTAAGTAAATAAGTTTGAAAATTTGCAATTAATTTAAATTTCTTTTTAAATTGGATTTAAAATTTCAAAATTTAGGGTTAATGGGCAAATCAGAAATTGCTACCCTAACGTTTCAAGACGCCGGAGACGGACGCGTAACAGAGAAATACGGCTCTGAGGAGCATCACGGGAAAGTTACGGTACTCAAATCTTAGCCCGACTCGAAAATCATTGCCATATCGGTGACAAAACAATTTATCACGACAAAAAATCCGTGGTGATTTTGAAGAATTACTAATCTGGATATTACGTCAATTCTAAAAAGCTCCTTTTGATTTATTCGTCATTAATCGCCCTCTATTTAAGTGCTAGGCGAAGTACGCAGGCCGTCTTATAAATTGTTAAAAAAAATAGTCAAGTTAACTGTTCTTTTCCGAGTTGTTGGATTTCTTGCTAAGTATCTCAAACGGTGTTCAAATAATTCTAAAAACCTTGTAAACTTGTCTGGAATGTTAGGCTAAAATGTCGCTTACAAATGAATTGCTGGTCAATTAATTGATTTACGGAGGAATGCGCAGCAGTTAGTGGATTAATGTTGCCAATTACCTAACCATGATTGCTCCAAATTACTAATTTACCCACCTCCTTTAATGCTTATTTTGAAAGTTAACTCCTCCTACTTACTAATTGTTGACGGGAATAAAAAAAAGAATTGAATTCTCGCTTCAGAAGAACCATGTGGAGACCTACCGTGCGGTCATCTACTAGATTGAAAATTTTGAATTTTTTTCCACCTCTCTAATTAACCATATTCAAGGCATTGCGAAAGGAAAATTTTAAGTTTTTAAATTTGTAGATGAGCATACAGTGGTTATCAGGAATTTTGCTGGTAACGATTTTATTTGAAGTGTTCTCATTAATTATTTTTAATTGCATTATTTCAATTTTCGTTCAGTTTCTTGTAATATTTGTTAAGTACATGTCCATTACTTCAAAAAATAAATATAATTAGTACAGGACCGGCTTGAAATGGTTACACGATATAAGGGGTAATTCTTTTACAAAAAGAATTTTTATGGTAAGCAATATTGTATTGGAAAATTTGACCGGTGTAATTTTTAAGTCTTGTAAATGAAACACAAACGTCTTAAGTTTACTGTAAACTCGATTTGATACTGTGTAGAAGAATGCAACTTCACTGTTCACGGTATACGCTTCTGGCTCACCGCGGCACACCCTCCGACTGTGAAAATACTGATAGAAGGGCACATTTTTGAAAATAAGGTAACGCTGCCAAATACAAAATTGCAGTCACAATTTTAAGTAAATGTTTCTACTTGAGGCCTGATATTACAGTCACGAAACAGCATCGGATTTTGAACAAGTTCAAATAATTGAACAGTATTGTTCAAACTATTGAACAGCATTTGCGCCGTCCCTCTGACTCGTCTCCAATCATTCCAACGGATTCACCAGTGAATTTTTTCAGCGATATGGAAGGGCTTGGCGGTGGTTCGTATTTGACTGGAAAATCTTTCAGGCCTGGAAATTGAGATCAAAGTTAGTGATATTCTAAACAATTTTTTTTTGGGAAAATGGAAATGCTTGGGAGAAATATGCTCAAATCGCTGCACAGCGTCGCTTCCTATTTACAGGGCACACGAAGTAACACCTCTGACGCTTCAAAACGACACAAAAAATGTAAATGCTCTAAAATTATTGCGACACAAACATGCAGGACACAGGGAACAGGGAAATGTTCAAACGATGTAAATAAATTCGTGCATAAACGTATACGTAATGTTGAAGTACCATTGATAGGAAATGTGTTGGAATTGCGGCTGACGCTGACATATTGCAGTGACCTTTGTTTCTTGAGGTCTGACAGCGTCCCAGGAGACGTGAAAAGCGGTCCAGTGACTTGAACCATTTGATTACCACGTGGTGACGACGGAAACGTTCCGCCATTTTGTGTCAACGAATTCAAAGAGCCGCTACAACTTCCGTTCGTATTGATGGTAACTTGTACTCGGATGTCAATGGTGGAGTTGGCCGCTGAAACGTCAACCGTGCCATCAGCAGAATCACAAATTCTAACTCCATTGCTACCTTCAAATTTCAAGTCGAACGTAATGTTAGTTTAAAACAAAAAAAGGAGAGCAAACCCTAATTACAATTAAACTAAATAAAAAACATAATTAGCGAACAAGAAATTCCCACGCAATGGGGATTCCAAAGAACCAGAGCACGACATCCCAAAACCACAAATCAGCGTCAACATTCCCAAAGTTTTCAGCAGCATTTTTGCGAAAGAAGACAACAACAATTAGTCCACAACATTTACAGGAAAGCATATAGAGTTGAGGTGCGGTAGAGTACAATAGAGGACAGCAAAGCAGGACAGACGTCAAGGGAGACGAAAGGCTCGGAGGGCGTGGCTCTAAAGTCGTTTGAATTTTGACGTATCCCGCCTACCTGGTGGTGCCGTGGATGCTGGTGGAGTTGGATTGGAAATTTTGGGAGTGACGTCAACTTGGGAGTTGATGTCAGGATTGGGCAAGTTGGCATTTGTGTCGGTAAGTAGGGAAATATTGGACACTGGAAGGGAAAGTGGGTTCTGGAATTTGGTTCCACCGGTTTCCTGGAGGCAGCGATTCAGCTCGTTTCTCTCGCGCAGAATCTTGGAATCGCTTCCTTGGTTAACGTTCTTGAGACCCTTGCCCCGTTGGCTCGTGTTGTTCAGTCTTGGACTCGGTGACTCGTCCGTGGAGGTCGAGTCGGTATCGTTAGGAATATTATGTGTTTTGCGAAGCGCTCCCAGCGATTCAGCGTGCAGCTCTGTTATGGAATCCCTTCCCTGAGATTCTGGGAAGTACGGCGAATGGATTGCGTTCGTGAATTAGAGGAAACTGAGCGGCGCAGTTTCTTCACGCCAGACTCCTTCATTTTTGTTTCTTGTTCGTTGTCGAGTCGGTATCGTTAGGAATATTATGTGTTTTGCGAAGCGCTCCCAGCGATTCAGCGTGCAGCTCTGTTATGGAATCCCTTCCCTGAGACCAGGGCGGAAGGCTTCTGACTTCATTTTCCCCTTCGGAAGAGGTTATACTCGCTTGATTGTTGGGCAGTATCCCAGCATCTACTGCTCCAATTTCCAGCGTATCACCCGTGGGAGAAGGGCTCGAGTCCTGTGGTGAAAGTAGAAAATTAGAAAGTCAAAATCCAGGAAACGCGTTTCAAAGAAAAACGAGACTCGAGCGTATGAATTGAACCTTAATTAAGTATTGTAAGTTTGAATTAGTTAATTAACTGTTCACCTTGGCCGTAGTAGAAATGGCTAGAAGCATCGCCGCTTCATCTGCAGCGTCTCGCTTCGTAGCATTCTGCTTTATCCCTCTGGGAAGTACGGCGAATGGATTGCGTTCGTGAATTAGAGGAAACTGAGCGGCGCAGTTTCTTCACGCCAGACTCCTTCATTTTTGTTTCTTGTTCGTTTCGTAATTGAATTATTCGTTCTTTTATTTCTACATCTTCACAAATGGCTGAAATTAAAAGAAAAGTGTTTCGTTTACAACTTGTAAGAAAAGGCTTCCCTCGTACCCGTGACTGCCTTTTTTTCCGCAAACTTTCTCTTTTCATGCTATTCTGCAGAGATTCGCTCAAGAGTAAAAAAGAGAAAGTTAAAGGCACTTTCTTAGGTATCCCTGACAAAACACGTTTTCCGTGACATTTTTTCGTACGCGTAACAGGTTTTGTTTCCAAAACATGTTAGGTAACTTGACTCCAAATTACTACAACGGCGCATATCTCCTTTCACCTAAACAGTTAATTAGCGAAAAAAAAGCGTCCGTATTTTTTTCTTGAGTGACTTTCTCCGGCTTTCGAGCAAAACAAAAATTGGGTAATTCGATTACTTGTGAAATTAAGGGCGCTTTGTCCTTGATTGATGAAAATTAAGTTAAGGGCAGTAAAAGTAAACTGTTGGAGTAAAAGTAACGATTTGAAAATGTCGTGAAAGCGCAGGAATCGCTAATCTTACTTTGTGATCATACTTATTCTGCTGGAATTCTAGAGGAAGCTAATGAGAAAGCGTCTCTTGGTTTGTTTTATGGTTTGGAAAGTCATTGATCCAAGTCGAAACGAAATTGGAAAAGAGAATTAAACAAATGACTTTCTCCGGAGAAAGTACGAGAAAGAGAAAGTGATGTCAGGGTGATTTGGGCTGTGCATCGCTTCGCTTACCGTAGGGAGTCTCGTTGTTCTTCGTTCGAGCGTTGAGGTCCGCTCCAGCCCCGACCAGTAGTTCCAGTACTTCAACCTACGAGACAGACCAGTTCCGAGCGTTTTCATTAGAAAAAGCCACCATTTTGAAAAGCCACCAATTTTAAAGTTAATGAGAACTCACGTGGGACCAGCAGGCGGCGGCATGAACTGGCTGCCAGCAGTCCTTGTCCTGAACGTCCGTGGCCACATGATGGTCCAGCAGGAACTCGACCACACGGCAATAACCGTTGGCCGCAGCGATGTGGAGCTGGATAATGAAAATAACTTAATTAATTTGGAAAAGTTCTCTTCGTTCATTTCGTTCAGGTTCATCCATATGCATCATCAAAATAATAATAAGTAAAAGTTGAACAGCGTCATGGAAGGAATTAGCTCGAAAAAGTTTGTTTTTGTGAAACTTTCTCTTTTTTTTTAAAAGAAAAGTGACTTATTCAACTTTCACTCATGTACTACTAAATTACAACATTTTTAGGAATACGAATGCCAACTTTAATAAAAAATTGATTGTTTTTCAAAAATGAAAAAAAAAAGCCTTACATAAGTAGCACCGTCCCGATCACGCTCTTCCAGGTCACCGTCCTCGCGCTCCAGTCTGCGCATGTCTTCCAGCATTTTTGTTTCGGGAAGTGCGCGAATGTCTTCAATTAACTCCTGCGTCACGCCGCGCTTGGCCATTTCCGACTCAATGTAGTCAAGCGTCGCTTCTTCGTCGCAAATGTCGTAGGGCATGTTTCCTTCGGCATTGACCGCAAGAAGGTTGGCACTCCTGTGAAAACGAATTTCAGCGTTTGAGATTTTTGTACGCCGCAGCGTAGCAGTATTTTACTATCAATGCTGCCCTTACTTTGCAATTAAGTGCTTGACAAGGTGAAGGTGACCGCAGGTGGAGGCGGCGTGCAGCGGCGTCCATTTTTCACTGTCTTCCGAATTTACGTTAGCCCCCGACTCGATCAACAGCTTCATCATTTCCTCATTGTCATCAATACAGCACTGAAAAAAAAAGCATAACAACGCGCATTAGTACTGCCCAAATTCATCCCGAGCACTTAAGGCCCTTAAGTCTCTCTTAAAAGCGCAAGATGAATGTCGTTAATCATTTAGTAGCTAAAGCGATTCGTGGCATAGGATTCCCCTGCTGAGTATCTAACGAGCCTTCGCGCCGTGCCCGTTTCAACCCTTCAAGACAAAAAAAAACGCTCCACCGTGGCGAGCACCGTGCTTGTGGTGTAGTAGTTTATAATGGTGCCTTTTGTTCGTAAAATAAATGAAAATCCATTAGGAGTGACAAACTTGACGGCGTTTCTCTGGATGAGCCAATCGTATCCCTCTCTCGTAAAGTATCGTTTTTAGATTAGCCTACAACAACAGCCTCAGCCTCCTTCAGCCTCTAAATTATTTGCTCGAGCTATAAATGCTGTTCTAAAAAATAAATTGTTCTCACTTCTCGTGGGATTTATTAAGCAAATTTGCCTCGTGGTCTCAAAAGTGGCGCAGGATGTACTTTCCCGAGCCACGCGGGACCCATTTCCAGCTTCATTTTCTCATTTCTTCCTATTTTAGCCTCCTATCGCTGAAATAAACGCGAGCTGACGCTTGGCCACGAGGGCTTGGAGGGCTATTAGAGCCTCGAAAATGGGAGACATGTAACAAATTTTGAGAGTTTATGTTTGTCATCAAATGGAAGGAGCAGCAGAATTCTTACTAGGTAATAACGTACGCCAAATGTTTATATTTCCTTATGTCAACTCAAACGAATCAGTACTGTGCCTTTAGAAGATAGATCCAACGCAAAAGCATTCAACTTTTTCTACTACAAAACGTTACTCCAGCGTTTTAAAAGCGAAAAAAAGCCTATTTCCAGACAGGAGTACCCATAAAATTAGCCAAACAAGCCCAATTTTAGACAAACAAGTAAGGAACGCCCCTTCGAAATTTTAGGCCTCTGTTTTCAATTTTTCAAGCATCTTGTAGTTTAATTACAGTTAAATTGGTGCTCATGAACTCGAATGGTCGTTCCTTAAGGGCTTGTCTGAAAATGGGCTTGTTTGGCTAGTCTTCACCTTTCTTATTAGAAAAATAGATTTGATTTGATTTTCAACATTTCTAGTTTCTACCAAGATGTTTTCAAATATAACAGTAGTGATTTAATTAAGAAATACGCTTGAATATTGGGAGAGCCCCCTTGTCACGCACTCACGATAAGTGGACTTCTGCTTTTAGTTATATAAAAATGAGATTTTTTTTGTGTGCAAGAATGCCATAAGCAGAGCGACTGCAGCTAAGCGTAGTAAATAACGTTTTACAGCCCTAAAAAATAAGTTTATTTTTAAGAGTTCGAAAGCAAAAAATGTAAGAAAAATCTTCCAAGAAGGTGCTAAAATATGCCATTGAAAAGATGAAGAATGAATTTGTGCGCGTGCAGAAAGATGCTTTGCAGGGTAGGGCCGTGGCTCCTGGTACTTTCTTCAAGGATAATTATCCCACTTTAATGCTGCCTCACTCGATTATCTTTAACGATAATCTGTCAAGTGACATTGACAGGCACTGATTGGTCCTCGGCGCATCACTCGCCGGTGTGAAAACTTTGTGCAAAATCCTCTAAAAATAAAATTGAACCTGAAGTTCTCGAGGAGGCTCAAGCACTTTTACAGCAGTCTTCCCTCGGGCCCAGTTTTTAGAAAAAAAAAATTCAAAAAAAAATTCAAACGTGAGGTTTTCAAAGTTTGCCAAAGATGAGCTTCTTCCTCCACTTGAGCCCTATGGAACTCCCATTGAAAGAAAACTTTTTTTTTCAATTTCTCTCTTGAATAGGGAAAGTAAAGGGCCCTCTTCTTAAGAAATTGCTGTACAATTTGAGCTCAAAATGAAAATTCGGGGAAAATACGGTTGGTTAATGCTTCCGGTGATCGCTGAACTCGATCGCTGCCTCCTATTTTGCAGCAGCATTTATCAACGTCAACAGTAAAGCTACTCATCATCACTTATGAAGGACTGAATGGGAAGGGAAAGCAGCGGGGAGTTAATTAAACTTTTGTTATATGAGACAAGTGCTGGAGAAGTATCTCTCCAGTATAATTATTGTTCTTTCCTTAATCTCTAACCTGATGAAGCGCCGTGAGTCCATCTTCATTTGCAACATCCGGATCTACACCATCCTGGAGAAGACGACGCACTAAAAATAAACGGAAGAGATACTTTTTTAGAACACGAAAGAACAGCTTTTGAAGAAGGATTTTCAAAATGAAACAAAAGCAAATGAATGGATTCCTTTCCACTAGGAACGAAGAACTCAGCGTTTCGGATTTCGCTGCCGCTTCAGCGAAACTTTTCGCTTGAAAAATTGTCTTTCCAACGAATTACGCGTCGCTTTCTACCCCACTTTATAAGAGCAACATTAACTTTCTCTTGGCCTGTCAAAGAGGAGAAAGTTTTGGCAAAGAATGTGCTCATTTCTCCTTTCACTTTTCTCCAAACAATTCTTTTTTCTAAATTTATGCTTCCTAACCTTCTGCAATGTCATTCCTTCCAGCCGCTTCAAGGAGCATAATTGAATTGCAGAAGCGAACGTTCGGTTTCGTTTTGGGTTTGGCCTTCCGCAGCAGTTCCTGTTGCTGCAACTGCTCCAGCATCTTCTGCTGCTGAGAAGTAGTCTTCCCGAGACCTTTCTTGTTTCCACCGCTGCTAATCGAGGAGCCGTTGTTAAGCAGTTTTTCATATTGATTGAAGTACTTGAGCTGTAGCTTTCGACGGTTGTGAGCCAATTTGAGACGTTCTTGATTCGTCAGTTTCTCAATGTGGGACAGCTCCTTGACCAATTCGGAGTGCTCCATTTTGGGTGGGACTTTAAATTCTGGAAGGGGAGGAACAGTAGTACTGGAACAGTCACCACCACGGAAAACGCTCTGAAGATGAATATCACTGTCACCAACTTTGCGGCCGAGGCCGGAAGTGAGGCGAAAGTGGGAAAGGAGGCGTGGAATCCAGCGGGATTTAGTAGGTTGGAAAGCGGTGCTATTGTTCTGGGAGGCGCTGGAGCGACCACTGAGGGCACCGCCGCGATCCTCCTCACGACAAGTTCTAATGAAAATTACTTCACCGCTGCCACCGCTGAGCTCGGAACCCTTCCTACTACTGTCTCCAGGAAGTGATGCGGGAGACTTTGGAATATTAAGGCGAGGACTCTTGGGCAGAGCCAGACATGATGAGACGCTGAATTTGAAGTTCTCACTATTACCTCGTGCTCTCCAGCCTCTCCAGCATGTCATGGCATGCTTCTAATCGAGTAGGGTCTTGCCCATGCTGGAAGGTTGAGGGTCCTCTTCAAATGAAGAATGCTAGAAAATACGCTGGAAATCGCTGCACAATTTCTCCTCTGGTCCTGGAACGCTGCCCAGCGGAAACAAACGCCGGAATTAGGATCTAATAGATTATTGGGGGAAGGTCGGAGGTGGAGCGCAATTTACGCTAGTCATTACCTCTTGCAACGAAAAAGTCGTATAACTTTTCGCCCTTCGCTGTCGTAAAAATAGCAGTTGCGGAATTCTCAAATGTCAATGTCAGCACGTTTCGAAGTGGTTTTTGGTGACCGCCGCGGTCTTCTTTTGTAAGAGTCCACGGTCAAGACCTGTCCAAATTTTTATGGAAGAATGACACGCAATTTAGCGATTTAACAATCCTCTTCGCTCCTCTTTCCACAAAAGGTCAAGGCAGCGGGGCCTGGAATCTTGATCCAGCGCAACCAATTTGTTCTACTTTCACTTCCTGAAATTATGAAGAAAAAACGATTTAATTGATTTGTGATCGAGCACTGACCAAGTTTTGTCGTTTGCTAATTCGCTTCCGTGTCAAAAAAGGAAAGTTTGGAGACGTGCCACAATGAGTAAACCGGAATTATGAACGGCCGATTTTATTTAACGGGCCGTGGTGTAACTCCAAGATCTACCGTGTGGTCATCTGCTAAAACCAAAATTTCGAATGATATCTCCCCATATCTACATTTTCCATATCCAAGCATGTAGTTTTGGAAATCATGAATTTTGCAGATGACCACACCGTAGTAATGCTCTGAAAACGTTGTGACTTTGCATGATAAACATACTCAGGAAAGAGAGATTAGATAAGTTTGGTGATGCAGAAGTTAAATAAATTAAACGGGTTATGAAAGTGGAACTGGAAACTCCCTTGAAAACGTTGTGACTTTGCATGATAAACATACTCAGGAAAGAGAGATTAGATAAGTTTGGTGATGCAGAAGTTAAATAAATTAAACGGGTTAATTGTGATTAGTTTTTTTCTTGTTTAAATGCAAAAGCGTAACAGTAAACAACGCTGGTACAAATGGCTTGTTTTTTATTCACTTTTCGTCTGTTCAAATAATGTCAAAATCTCCCACTGTGAAAATAAATCGTCCTACCGAACCCTTTCCAGCGATATTGGAAAGCAGATTTTTTGAAATATGTTATTCAATATTTTATAACAAAAGAAAATTTATTCCCAGTTTTCACTTTCACGGTGAAAGTGGAACTGGAAACTCCCTGGGAACTTTCTCTTTGCTGTCATTGTTCCCCAAGTTTTTCCATTTTCAGATCCAATAGTGCGAGTGTGATTGCGCGTCACAACAGATATGAAGTGTTTGCGATTTTTCAAAATAGCAATTTACGATTTTCAAATTTTCCGTGAGTACATGAACCGATTTTCACAGGATTTTTTTTAGCGAGACTGTCAAAAAATTTGCAAAGTATTTTTTGTTTAAGCTGACAAGCCCGTCTTCGCCTACGGAGGAATTGCATTTTAATTGCTGGGTCATCCTTTTTCCTAAAACGGGCATATTTGGTCATAATTTATATTTTCATTTACATCTCTAACGTTTAAGTGCAACGTTTTTGTGTCACAGTTGTCCCACCAGGAGGCCTTTTGTCACGCACTTACACTAAAAGCCTTCAGTTTTTAATATAATAAGAATATGGAGAGGGGCTTGAACAAGGACAAGTGTCCCTTATGGACAGCTTTATTGTTTATTGACATTGATCCCGTCCGTGTGGACACAGGAACCAGAGCAAATAGCACCATGTCACTTTGACAAGCCGGTCATCAGTGTGCTTTTATCCCGGATTTATAACCTCTTGTTCTAGGAAAAAAAAATAGTAAAAAAAAAATCTAATGTCAAATAAAAAAAAACTTCGGTAAACAACGAATATTTGTGCGTAGCTAACACATTCGAGCTAAAAATCTATTTCTGTGTCAATTCGCGTGTCAGTCGATAGTCAATCTCTCCAATATCGATTTACCAATATAAAAAAAAACTTGGAATTTATTCGTGAGTTTGAAATGCCTTGTATTTTAAGCTCAAATTATTTGAAAATTTTAGTATCTTGAATATTAGGTATAGAATTATAGTCATTTTAGAGTCTTCGATGCTATTGATTTTGAAGCTAATTCTCGACAATACTTTATGTAATGCACATAAGGACATGCAGCACAAGCGACTGGATAATTTCCTGGAGAAATAACAAGGGATCGAAAAACGCCCTCTTCCAATAAAATAGCGATTGAAGGCGGAACACTGCCAATTTCCTGTATTCCTTCAGCCAAAGCAACACCTTCACATGAAAGGAAATCGATTAAGAGGCAAGTTTAAGTAACGAACCGTTAAAACGAGAGTGAAATGATATTCATAAGGACTTATCGATTCGCGTGACATTATTCGCTATAAAATAGAGCGTCTACTTGCAATAAAATGGATTCAGCGATTCGCCAAATTCAGCGATTCTCCAAATTCAGCGTCTCAGAGTTGCTTATAAAGTACAAGTGGAGCAAACTTTATTCCCCGGTGACTGGAAGTTGGACAGAAGATGGGAATTCCGCTTCGATAGTCCTACTAATTCCAGCTAATGAATGAAATCACTTCAACTAAATTGCATCCCTTTTCAATTAAGGACAAGAAATAAATGGGAGTCGAAAGCCTTCTTTTCTTTTTCCTTCTTGTCACCCTTTAATATCACGACAGAAGATCTTCTTATAAATAAAGATCCTTGTCTCGACATCAAAATAACAGAACATTTCGAAACTTTCATAACACCTTTAAATCCCAAACATATTGCAAGAAAAATGCCTAACAAGCCCGTCCTAGCACAGCGAATACCTCCGTACTATTCAACTTTTAGACTGTGGCAGTGAAGTAGTTTTAAAAGTACGTGAATTATTCTAGATAACTGCATGAAAACTTACAATATAAATAGGCCCTCCTTTCATATAACTAATGCACCTAAATATGTTTATGGAAGTTTTTAAATATGTTAATATATTTATGAAAATATCTGTTCTTGTTGAAAGACAGTTTGACAGTGCATTGCTTCAAATTATCTACAAGTATTGCGAGAAGCCCAACAAGCCCGTTCCAGGACAGCAATACAGGAAAAATCAGTTCTTGAATTTTTTTTTATCAAAGGTGTTGAGATTTATGTATTGAAAATTATTCTTAATAATTTACATCATAACTTCCCATGAAAGCCTTTCCTTTCATATCGCTAGCATAACTTCTATTAAAAAAATTACGGGTTTTGATCCTCCCTAAAATATTGTTAATGTACACAAGGACTAAATTGCAATTGGGGAAAAATAAATTGAAACGTTAATTTCAATTTAATGCTAAACTGAGCAAGATAAATAACTGATAATATAATAATTTATAACTAATAAATACGCTTTATGAGTAACTGTCAAAATGTACCGGTGCATAGAAGGTTTTTAGGAAATATTATGTTATTTCTGAGTTGAATTACTTACGCTTCCAAAATTTAATAAAGCAGAGGCCCTACTTCTTCCACAATTTGATTTATTCTTAGACAAAGTTGGGTAGATTCGTAAAATAAATGTTGGAAACACCACTTTCACTTTCTGCCTCTTCAACATCAAAGACCGCAATGATCAGAAAGCCACCTTTGAATTTGTCATCAGCATCAAGACGCACTTCCTTAAGTGTAGTGCAAAAGAGAAATCAATTAAGAGCCACTACACCGTGCATAACAAACTAATTTACTCAATTAAAAGTAGTAAAATCAACAGCGTAGATAACAAACTTTTCGTGGCCAACTTCTGCCTCTACAAATACCTAGAAACAGTAGGAAACGGAGAGCTTAATTAGTTAAGTAACTCAGAAATTGCTTGAGAATTATCGTAGAAGTAAATCTGCGTTAACCAATTAGTGAAGCTTATACAACCTTCCTCTACTAAAAGAAATTACTGCTACCGCCTACGCCAAAAGGGAAACAGTGAAACGAGTACACATAGTACAAAAACCACAACAAAACAATTGAATCCTGTAAACTCAAACCACTTCAAATTGACCTTCATCAAATGGAAATCGATCAAATCAATCAACAATAAAACCTTCACTCGATTTTCAAGTTTGCGATTTCTAAAACAAGTGTTTTATAAGGACTTTACGATTGTAGCAAGACTGAGACATAACGTGATCTGTCACTTTACAAAGCCACGCTTTTTTTTCCACTTTTCCATTTTTTTTCTGTCCTTAATTACCTATCCCTCCTAATTACGAAAACATCCCTTTTGCAGAGATACGTGGAAAATAATATCATGATTTTACCGCATCACCAAATTATATTAGCATTGTGTCATCTCACACACTACTCTTGTCCAATCAAGTCACGTTTCGTTTAACGTCTCTTCGAAACGACTTCCCATTGGTTGCTGTTATTGCGTTTCACCTTGTCAAACGGGTTGGTTGTAAAAGACGGATAGGTGAAATGTGCCAAGAATGAAATATTTTCGCCTTATTCGTGAGGCGAACCGCCAATTTTTGTGTGGGAGGATTTTTTTAAGTCGATGTGGGTGAAAGTAAACGGAAATTAAGGAAAACAAGGCGAAAGCCGCCGCGGCGGTGCTCGAGAGAATTCAAGAGACAGTTTTCATTAATCCGGATCTCCGCCTGTCCGGGGTGGTTGCCTTGATTACAGGTAGGGGACTTAAGTCCCTCTACCAAGGCTAAAGCCTTACCTTGCGGCTTTCTCCAGCAAAAGCTCGTGCTGGATTTTCCTGGAAGTCTTTGACACAATTGCGGATGTTTACGGAGATAACAGAGAATGGAGAAAGTGGGATGAAAGGGACGAGAGTGATTGCGGTTCTGAGTCCACAAAGCCACCACGACCAGCAGAATCCTCCAGCAGATCTTCTTAGCTGGAGACTCCAGGAAGCGTGAGATCTCTGGAGTCCAGGAAGAGCCACAAAGGGAAGGTCTGGAGAGAGCTTAACTTAATTTGGAGGGCTATAATGGACTTTGTAGGAGTCCTGCTGACACAATGGAACAACTTCCGACTCGGCCACTTTGGGAAGAAAAAAAAAGAGGAGAAAGTTCCTTTTGTTCCAGTCAAGTACGGAAGGCACGCGGCGCACAGTACTCAACAAGCTTCAATTTCCGTTCAAGGTTTTTGATGATGATGGGGAGCAAAGGAGTCGTGAAAACCGTGACTTTTTCACCGTGGTCAAAGCTATCACCTTCGCTCTCGTCTTTACTGGAAGTTCTTCGCTGGAATCCCCGGTTTATACTAAAGTGAAAGTCAGGAGAAAGCTGGAAGGAGAAGGCCCTGAAGAGCAGTTTCGGCCCGACTAGGTCTCAATTTTCAACGTCACTAGCGACTGTGTGTTGGAAATTGACGACCACGGCGAGGGCACGGCCTCCCAGGGCACATCCCAGGCACTTAAAAATTAAAGAGTCCAAATGTCCTGGCCGGGACAATGCCAAGAGGCAAGGACACCCGAAGCACTCTACGTAGTCCATTTTTCTCATCATTCTTTTATAGCCGCCAATTTATTATTTTCCTGGTTAAGTTCCAAGGAGCACGAAACCCTTTGTAGGGCCGTTGCGCGCTGGCGGTGAAAGTCAATGTGATTGTAAATTGGCAGTAGAGAGAAAGTAAGAAAGCGGAATTTGCATGCAGAATGCTTTCTTTTGACAATCTAGTCGGAAAAGGAGCTCTCATTAGCATTATGATTATGAAAGCACATGAATAATTTCTTCGTTTTTTCTTCAAAATAAAAAAAGGCGGACGTTGACGTCTGTCTTTTTCTTTTTGATAAACAAAATAGTGAAAGTTATTTTTAGTTTCGCTTTAGACACGCGTTAAAATGTAAGTAGCAACAGGCTTGCATTACTCTTTAAGTGTCTTGCTGGAATACAGGGTTAAAACAATAATCGTAATGTTTTTTTTGTTATTATTTCCACATTTTAATTATAATATAAAAATGCAAAACTCTTATCGCGAGTGTGTGACAGTTGTCTATCATGCTACCTATAGTACTTAAGGGGCAGGGTATGGGGGGATGTCGGCTTTGTGTTTAAAATGAGCAGTTATTAGCTAAGACTAGCCAAGCAAAGCTCATCCTAGAACAGAATATCCAGAAATTTAAATTGAATTCCTCCTATTTTAGGACGGGCTTGTTGGGCTAGTTGTTTTGCAATAAAATGGCAGCTGGAACTTTAATGCTGCCGTACTTTCACTTTCTTGAATTTTAAATTGGGCAAACTGCATTATGGATGTGTCTTTTTTAAATCCAGCTGCGTTTTCGATTTATTCCGCTTAGAAAATTCTCTGCTGGGATTTTTCAAACAGATTCGTCTCTGATTCTTTTTTTACTATTTTTAAATTTAAAAAAAAAGACAGACGGGGGAGCTGGAGACATTTCTAATTTAACCTAAGGGCAGATTTTCCAGAGCAGAATGTAAATGACGGTGGGAATGAGATTTTGACCGGTGAAAGCAAGAGGAAGGAGATTTCATTTCCCTTGAGACTTTCTTCCGCTCAATGGATCCTGCACAGAAGATTAGGGACAGAGAAAGTAACCTAATAAAAAAAGCCTTTTCGAATTTAAAAAAAGGAACTTTTTTAGAATTAGAGTCAAGATCCCGGCGACCTAGAACAAGTAGGCAGCACAGAAGTGCCTTCTGCTGGGAAGTACTCCCTTACTTCCACCTCGAGGTGAAAGTTACCCTGCCTCCTTGCGCTTTCAGCGCTTCAAAACGCTTTTCAGCGCTCTGCAATAAATCCAGCCAACCTCAAGTGGGTGGAAGACTTCCTCAAGTGTCAAAGGAAAAGTGAGTGACTCTCGGCTTTTAATTCATAATCCTAGTCTTACAAATTCAATTTACGATTTCAAACGTTTTTTTTTCTTTTTGAAGTGCCGCCGGAGTCCATTTACTTTAACGATTCATCATCAAGTGAATGATGGACGTTTTACAATCCCCACTTTTATTATAGGGATATCCGATATCCGGCAATTTAGATCCAACGACTCGGAAAATTTATTTTCTTTCCTCCCACCCAGCTGCCAAGAGGTATCCAATCCAAATCGCAGCATTCTAAAAAAGCTATTGAACTTCCCAAGGTCACAGACCCGGAAAATACAGGGCGTTTTTTTTTAGAAAAATTTTAGGAAGGGGAAAAACGATTTTACAAAAAACAAGCCCGTCACAGAACAGGAGGTTCCCAAAATCAAAATTTGAAATCCTGCTGTACTGGAACGGGCTTGTTTGGCTTACAACATATCGGTCAAATTTGGAATTTCAAATAACTGATGTTCAAGGTAGAAGGGACTGTGGTCGCTGATTAATAGTTTCTTGTCAATTAGGTCTTACGTTTCCTTGGACATGCCACATACAAAGTAATCGATAGCCATTGTCCTTTGACATTAATTGATGACCTTACGGTGGAATTCCATATATAAGAGGCTAAAAGACAGGTTCAAAGTGTCTATTAAAGTTAAGAAATTGATTACCACCCTCTGCATCAGAGAGAAGGCGGACTACGCCCACACGCTGGAGGCTTTCGAAAAAGCTCCTATTCTTCAACCTATCAAATTTTTAATAGGTTTTTGGAATACTATGAAATTTGACGGGGTTATTTGCTAAGGTTTTTTTTTAAATTCAAGACGGAGTCATTGAAATTTCAAGATGCGATGAGAAAGCTGACGTCTCAATTTTTTAAGCAGGCTTTTCGATGCAACGTTTTATTTTATATTCTTGATCTCACTCCTGGATAAGGAGGTTCCAGGAAAAAAATGGAAACGAAATTGGGAGTATTATTTGCTTTTTTTTCTGCTACTCTGTTATAGCCCTCAAGAGTCAAGGAGGCAGATGAAAATTTTCCAATTTCCATAACTTTTACATATTTTTTCGGTGTAGGATTCGCTGGTGAAAGGAAAATTGGAAAGAAAGCGTATAGAAAAAGCTTTCATTCTGGAGAAGAGTTCCTGGATAAAATAAACTACAATAAAAAAATATTCCGGTTTTCGGTCCAGATAGATTTTCACATGTTTCAAATTTTCACATTTGACCGGTCACAAGGTTTTTTTTTTCAAAATTAAAAAAAAAAGATGCAACCATCAACTATCAAAGAATAGGAACCTAAAGTGGCTGCATTTGGTATAGCAAATATATCCATAGCGAAATGTTATAGCGAGTTTTTGCCAAAATTGTTCAATTTGATGAAAAATATTATGCTTTTTTTTTGTAAAAACAATTTTCCAAGCAGCTTTTCAAAAAGAAAAAGAAAGACATCTTCTAGACAATTGAAATACTATGAAAAAAAAATTGAAATTAGAATACTTCCTTTCCTGTCCAATAAAGCAGATCATTTCTAGAATTTTCCTTTTGGTAATTACGTTGTTAGTTAATTTTAAGCACTGTTTTTTTCTTTTGATACGTTTTCTTTTGCGTATCCGGTCCGCTGCTTTTGGCGTAACTGTTTCTGTAAATCCCCTTATCGCACCCTTAATTTAACGTTTCATTCGTACTTCCGCTTAGCACTTGGCTTTAGATAAATCTGGCAGTCTACAGTTAAGTGCTACTTTTCGACGATACGCATTTTGTATCTGGTCTACTATTAAGGGTACTTTGACGTTTGCGTTTGCGCTTAAGTTGTAAAAGAGACCTAAAGTGAAAAGCGGAAGCTTATTTCACATTAAGAATGATTTAAAGATGACTTAAATTTAATTAACTTGAGTTCATCACACTGCGTTACAAAGATTGACGCCAAGTCATTAAACTTATGACACTTTGAAAGTCGTTAAACGTAATCTTCGCCGCAACCCCTCCTTAACCGCTCCTCAGCTAAGTAGCATCATTCACTGACTACTTAACAACCGCTCGGTAAACGCTTGTGCATCAAACTTTCACATTAAAGAACGCTTTCTTGCCAAACGCTTTAGCTACTAAGCGCTTCTGGGAAAATATTGAGTCATGAACGTTTAGGAAGACTAATTAACAATTTAATCATAAACACGCTGTTGTCAATCATGCGAAAAACAATTAGATCATTTTTTTTTTACATTGAGCGCATTACAGCTATAAACAGCGCTTAAAGACTGTCACCAATTTTCAAATGAAAATTTTCTAAAGTGGTTTTAGAAGCCATTTTCAAATTCAAGCTGCATTTGTAGCGCAAAAAAAATCTTTCGGGAAACGCTAAACCGATTACGCGAAGGGAACCGCAGCCCCCTAATATATTTCCTGAACATTTAAGAGTAAAAATTAACTAAGAAGGCTGTTAAGTTAAAATTGGTCTTATTTACCTGTCTCTGAGATCACGCCGTGGGATGCTGGATGAACTATGAAGGGGTAAGTTCACCACTTCACGTGTGAGGCAATAAATAACAAATTCACAGACGTCGTTTCGCTAAAATAGTCGTTTCGAAATGAATGAATATATCAGCATTTTAAAACTATTTGAAGATCTTGTCGGCTTTTTTTTACATGACTGACACTAGTGGACAGTGGTCGGATCCACTTAAATCGTTATCGCCCCACTTAAGTCCCTCTGAACTTTAAAGGGCGGAAGTATCCTCTTCGGCTCTGGAATTTTGACTAACTGCTTCATCAAAATTCGTGGAAGTTGCTGGAGCCAATTGTTCTTCCTTGAGCACTTACGTGAGGCTGAATGGGAATTGGTGTTATTTCGTGATCCTATATAGAAAGATGATGGGAAGTACAGGGCGTCCCATACACTTCTGCCGTACATAATTGCTTCCCCCTGCCTTACCTGTCCTCTTAACGTAAAAAAATGCATTCAGGGGCTATTATCTCACCTGCTTCCTAAGCAATAATGGCTTGTTTTCATATGCCCCACAAAAATAGATATACCCTTCCTAAAACGCCTCAAACACAACATCATCCCGTTAAATGCTTTTCCTTCAATGGTCATAACTATAATCTAAATTAATTAGGATCAATACATACTAATGCATATTATTAATAAAAAAAATTTTAGTTTAATTTAAAAAAAAATTTTTATTACTAATTTTTTTTTAAATCAAGAATAATGATATTTTTTCTTCGTTTTTCAGACTAAGAATTGCTATAATCCATTATAGGTCTATAATCTTGGGAAACTCGTTGGTAACAGGAAACATGGGTTCTTGCGATTACTACAAAAGCGATTTTACCCGTTTTCAAATGATTCAGTTCATCAAAACTGGAATGGTAACGTTATTCGTTGTCACATTATTTGGTTCTTTTTGTCTGGAATGAAATCGGAACGTTCAAAATTTGAAGAATGAGGACGGTTTTGCAGCGAAAATTTCAGTGGGTTTTTCGTTTTCTGCGACGTCCTAGAAGACCCTTAAGGGTTCCGCCCTTTGAACTGAAGTTCATCAGTCCCAAACCAAAAATTATGAGCAGTGTGCCTAGCCACGAGAGAAGCGTCATGCTTTCATTGAATAGGAAGCGTCCCAGCAAAGCCTGGAATATAATTTGTGTTCATAAATTTAATTTTATAAATAAAAATTAAAAAATTTTAATGCAATTGCAATGAATTGATTTTACTGTATTTTACTGTTAATCTTTTGCTCTTAATGAATTATAATTAATCTTAATAAACCTGCTGGCAGAAGTTAGACTTACGGAAGAGAAAAAGTTGGCAGCGGTATTTGTAACAGTCGCTTCCAGCGATGTGTGGCAGTATCTAAGCGCCTTCAGGAATGTCGTCAGCATCACCACATTGACAAGTATCATAAGTATGAATGCCAGGCTTCGGAAGTAGAGTACTTTCTGTGAAGTAATAAGTTTTTTTCAAAATTCATCAAAATTTGGTGTGGAATTTTTGTTTCTGCATTTTTGATGCATGGATGCTTACAGCGCTGCAAAACGTATCGGCTTCAGCGATGGAGAGCTGGAAGAGAGCCGTGCAGACGTTTTCACAGTGCCAAACGGTTTCGCTTTGAGTCATTGCAAACTTGCCGAAGGTTCCAGCCAAGCAGGCAAGAATCCCCGAGCCGACAGCGAATGTGAAGCCTTTCAATTTTCTGGGCGGAGCTTCAGTTGACTCCATTACTTTGAATGCGGGAGGGGCTTCCTGAATAAACGCAAATGATTGGCTAATCTCCTAGAATAAAGGCGCGTAAATTCAAAATGTAACTTCGACTAAAGCCAATTGGAGATTGGAGGACGAGGAACAGGAAGCTTCAGACCGTCATTACTTTAGTTTACTATTTCTAGCGTAGTTTTACGAATAAAATTAATTGTGGTAACGTTCAGTCGACATCTAAAATTTTAATTGTAATTTAAACTTAAATAAATTTGAATGTTGAAATTGGAAAGCCTAAAAATCTGAACCCAATTTCAACACCTGATAGATTCACACGACTTGGATATCAGCAGACATGGGCAAATCATTCTGGATTATATCTTCCACCACTGTCTTTCTTTTAACATTTCTTCAAACCTTCACTATAGATTATCTTTAATATCCAAATCCCAATTGTTTTCATTATATCCAATAATCCTGCTTCAAATGTACTCAAGCGCTAGTCGATGTGCAATTCATTATTATTGGAATTATTTATAACAATTTAATTACTTATTACTGCAATTTTAATAATATAAATAAGCTATGTTTTATATTTATAATTTTAATTTCCGTCAATGACAAAGCAAAAAAAAATTTCCCCTTTTTTAGCTAAATACTTAATACATTAAGTTGTATTCAAATGGGTGTAATTAGCATCAGTGAATTTTCATTTTATATTTGCTAAGCATCACGTTCAGTTTTAGAAATTTATTAGAATTTAATTGTAATTAAAAATAATATTTGTCAACAAGAGTAAGGCGGCAATTTATTCAAAATATGTAGCTCCGCCCTCCGCCGACGGCTGGGCCAATTAGAATAGCGGTTGTTGGTATTTTGAGCAAGACCGCAAGACGCGAGGGAAAATAATGAGAACGGCTCTTGCAAACGCGAAGGCGAAAGCTCTCACATACAAATCAATCATATACACCAAAAAGCTTTTGATTGTTTGTGAAGAATATTTTTAAAGAAAGGTACACTGCTTTCGTTTTCTGTTAATTAATTGAATAAACAATTATTCTGAATGATTAGCAACCACTGATTACATCAAGTTACATTGTCCATCAGGTAACATAGAATTCATAATTAATGCTTAATTGCTTGGCCTTTGACTTCGAATACAAGATTTACTTAAACAATGGTTTACACTACAGTAAACGACTGATCTGCAGCTGGGGTGTATACTGGTGAAATTGCTCGAGGAAGTACTGTCGTTCCAATACGAGGAAAACCCGATTCTTCTCCTTGTAATTTAGCAGTATTTAGGTGGGTAAGTTTCTCAAGTAAATTTCACAATGAGGTACAAATTATATTAGCAACAACGTAAATTTAAATGTTTTTTCTCTTCTTGTATTTGCCAGAGTTCTTCCTCTTGGGCGAAATGACGGCTTTGCCAATGAAACCAATTATTCACGCACCGCCGGCGGAGACTCAGCCGATGAAAAGTACTCGAGACGAACTTCCGCCAGAAGTTCCTGAAGTTATAACCAATGTCCCAGCGCGGAAAGTTTACGCTCGTGGAAAGTTTTTGGGAAAGGTAAATTACAAAAATTGTATCGCTGATTTGGCTGGCTGCCTTACGGTACGGATGATGAACCTTCATATGTTTTTGTGAAGGGAGGATTTGCGAGATGTTACGAGGTTCGAGACACGCAGACCAATGAGATATTTGCGTGCAAAGTGGTTAGCAAGAGCCTTCTCACTAAACAGCATCAGCGGGAAAAGATGGCTCAGGTAAAACATTTTATGAAAGTTAAAGGTGCCGGTTTGGACAAAAAAGATTTGTATTTGGGTTTATAAATTAGGAAATCAGTGTTCATCGGGATTTGTCTCATGCGTATATTGTCAAGTTTTATTCCTTTTTTGAAGACGATTTAAACGTATATGTTATACTGGAACTATGCACAAAGAAGGTAAGTGCTTAAATTCCTAACGGTAGCTGAGTTTATCTCTAACTTTAATATTAATTCCTTCCTCCAGAGCTTGATGGAATTGCAAAAGCGTCGGCGTGTTGTCACCGAGCCGGAAGCTCGATATTTGTTCAGGCAAATCATGTTGGCAATTTCGTACTTGCACGATCGTAAAATTATACATCGTGATCTCAAACTTGGGAATATTTTTATAAATGAAGATATGAATCTAAAGATTGGAGATTTTGGCTTGGCTACTACTTGTGAACGCTTCAACACAAAGAGATTGTAAAAAAAAATAATATTAGATTTAACTTAATTAAGCAGCATTGCTAAGTTTTTATTCATTTTAGCACCCTTTGTGGTACACCAAACTACATAGCCCCCGAGGTTTTGACGAAAAAGGGTCATAGCTTCGAAGTTGATATTTGGTCGGCGGGTTGTATTTTGTAAGTATCCAAGTCTTCGGGATTTCCGGCTTCATGCATAACTAACTATTCAAAATTTTACTTCAGGTACACGCTGTTGCTTGGAAGACCTCCATTCGAAACCAACACTCTCAAAGACACGTACAGCAAAATACGAAAAGGGGAATACGTTGTACCACCTGGGAAGGTTTCCATCCCAATTCGATCGCTGATCTCAAAAATGTTGCAGGTTGACCCCGTACTTCGACCCACAGCGGCGCAAGTGCTCAGTAATGAATTTCTCACGAAAGGTAATACATTTGAGTAATTTCTTTCTAAACCTTTCTTTGTAAATTGTTGTGTGTTAAATATCTTACAGGATTTATACCTCGGACTCTACCTAGTTCTGTGCTAACGATGCCCCCACGGTTTGATTCTAAACGTGATGAAAGCAAGCTGAAGCAAACTCCACTGTTTGAGCAGAATCAGAAGGCTCAGTCACCAATTACACCAATAGCGTCCCCCATGACCAAACCTGCCACTGAGAGCTCAATACCGTTCAAGCATCATACTGCCATGTACATGCAGAATTTATTGCGGGATTTAAAGGCCCTTATGGCCACGAATCCGTTGGGGAAAAACGTGAAATTTAATGGTAAAAATTACTTTTTTTTAAACCTTATGTAATTCCTGGTTGAATTTTCAATGTAAATTATGTCGTTTTAACTTCTAGACGAAACTGAAGACCCTACTGCTGCTCCACTCCTTTGGATTGCTAAGTGGGTGGATTATTCAGACAAATATGGGTTTGGTTATCAACTTTCGGATGATTCTATCGGTGTCAGCTTCAATGACACGAGCAAGATGATTCTCCTTCCTGATTCATCAAATTTGCAGTACATTGATAGAGGTGGAGCTGAATTTTTCTACATTCGAGATTGTGCCCCTCCTGAGTTGCATAAGAAAATTAAGCTACTCAACTATTTCGAACAGTACATGTCTGAAAATTTGCTCAAGGTATTTAATTTTGACGTTTTTCATCGTATATTTTTACCATTCCCTTAATAATCCGTTCAGGCTGTAATTTGTAACTATTTTGCAATAGGCTGGCGGAAATTCCCAGAAGCCTGACTACTCTATGGCACGCCTTCCAAGCGTCTGGACTTGGTTTAGGACATCTCGGGCTGTTGTGATGGTTCTTACCAATGGAACCGTACAAATTAATAATTTCCGCGACCACACGAAAACCATTCTCTGTCCCTTGATTGGTGCCATTACTACATTGGAGCCGCAGCGGCCAATGAAGACTTATCGTTTCTCGTTTTTGGAAAAGCACGGCTGCACAACAGACTTGGCCCAAAAGATCGAGTATGCCATTGAAAAGGTAACAAAAATAAATCGAACTTCTTTTTTCGAAATCCCTAATAATTAATTTCTTCTCTTTTGTTATTTTAGCTTCAAGTCCTAATGGTATCTAAAGCCGAAAAGCCTAAACCTACTGACGCTCGTCAAGGAGAAAGTCAACCACAGCGACCAGCGTAGAATCCTTTGCGGCGCACTTGTCTTCTATAACGTAAATCTTGAAACGTAAATCTACACACCCAATCGGTAATATTCTGTAAGTTTAATACCCCTGCGACGACGGATGATATAGGTTAATCTACTAATGTCATCTGCTTTATTTACCTAACCATTTCTTATTACTTTATTTACTTAAAACTTTCACTGCCAGTAAAATGTAACGAATCACGGGCGCACATTGCACTTGTAAAACAAAACACCATTTCCAATACGATTTTCTTAATATCAAAAGTGCCAATGACTTTGAAGGCTGTACCCTTTACTCAAGTTCAGAAACTGATCATATCTCAATTACCATACCCTTGTTAGTTTGTAAGTCTATTCATAATGTGCGATTATAAATGATTTTTTTAACCTTGGTTGGAACGGTTCTGTTTTATTCTTTAAAATTCATCGGAAGATCCCATAGATTGCCTTTTGCATTTGAATTCTCAAAGGCAATTACGTATACAAATACACTTGTTCTGAACACATGCATGATTTTCATTACACTCAATATTGAACATGCACTCATGCTGACACCGCGGAGGTTTCCCGACAAAATTGGTTTGGCAAAAACAAGTAGGGTTCCCAGCCACAATTCGACATTCAGAGTTTGGACCGCACTGATAATCGCTTGTCGAGCATGTCGCTGTGGTGGTTGGTGTACTCGTTTTCGTTAGCTGCAGGTTTCCTGGAAGTGGTAAATCCCTTCCGCGCTTGAACTCATCTACCGCTTCAACGATTTTAGTACAGCCAATTACTGAAGAGCCAGTGAATCCCTTGGGACAGACACATTCCGCTCTGTGTCCGACCGCTCGACAGTCGAGATTGAAGGGACAGCGGTGGGCGACGCAAGCGTCTACGCACTTGCGCACGTCACCGGAGAGCGTCTCACACTTCTGGTGACTGCCACAGTGCTCGTCAGCCGAACAGTATCCCAGGCCTTTGGTCGACTCAATCACGGTGATCCCCTTTTCGTAACAAGCTATCGCTGGGTCACCTACAAAGTTCGGCTTACAAGTACAGATGGCGCTGGAACAAATTGCATGTTCTCCACAAATGGTCGACCCGCAGAGGTCGCCACAATAAGAATTTCCCGAAGGGCTTGTTTTGCATACTGAATTGACCGGGCAGTCACGATTGTAGCGACAGGCTGGAAATTTCCGACTCGAGTCGAATTCCACGTTCTTTTGGTTGAACTCAAGTTGAAGCCGTTCCGGTGAGCAGTCGTCGCCATTTTGACTCGCGAAGCCTGGATTG
>VYYI01000113.1:0-49760 GCA_021029175.1 Bilobella aurantiaca | reverse complement strand
CCTCACGTCCTCACGTCCTCCTCCTCCTGGAGTTGGAGGATATGAGGACAGGAGGAGTACTCATATGAGTATACTCCTGGAGGATGACACAAGCCTGGGTTTTGCTAGTGTTGCAGGAAAGTATTTTGATATCAGTACAATACGCTACTTAAGTTACGTGCGTTTGCAACGGTTCATTACCCCTTATTTCAGTGTCAAATACAATAGCCTTGACCAGAAAAAAAAAGATTAAATAATTACAACGGAGAAACCGTTAAACCGACAATTTGTAGAAGAAAAATATAATATCGACGCATATAAAAAGTATAGCGAGATTGTCGAGTTGGACCAAAACAGCAGAAATCCCGTTTCACATATCAACAACCTGGAAAATATTGTCACGAGTACTAACCATTTAGTTAATGATACAACCGTATAAATTGAAACTAAACGCAGTTAACTCTAGTATCACTTCTTCTTTTAGAACTTAACAAAAGTTCTATTAAATGAACTTTGAGAATTTAATGACTTTTAATTTAAAATCTGAACAGGTTTGACAAACAAATAATTATTTATTTATTTAAGTTATTAAACAATATAATTGTATAATTGCAACTACGGTCATAATATGTGCACTATTATTTTGTACGAACTACTAATACACGGGTTGTGTTGCTCCTTAGCAGAGAGTGTTGGGCCGCCGTAGTGTTGTAGTGTTTTCCCCCTTTCACCAACAGAGGTGATTCTCCCCGCTTGAGCCACAGTCCGCATCCTCATGTCCATGTCTCTTCATTCCACGACGAACCACGACAGGAGTCACTTGTCCTCGTCACACCAAGCGACCCACGATGCAGTGTCAGTGTCCAACTGTCACTCCGCCGGTGACAATGTCTCCTACCCCTGTGAAGTGTTCGTGAAAGTGTCGCCCGCGTCCCCATCACTGGAAGGGTCCCTTGATCCCCAAAGGTGAAAGTGGACAGGGTCCCTTGTTCCTGTCCAAGGTGAAAGTGGACAGGATTGGGCAGCTACCCGGAGGAATGCGTTTCGAACCTCCGCAGATACCCGAAATGGCCTTTCCGCCATTCCTTCTGCCCCGACCTAGTGGACCAGCCGACTTCAGTGTCTCGTCACTCCTGGGACAGAACCCCTACCTCCCTTTAGGGGGTCCAGGGGGATACCCCTTGTTGCCCAAACTGGGCCACTACCCACCTCCGCCTGGTCATCATCCCGGCTCAAACGATGACCTCAGGCCCATGAGGACTTTACCGCCTGACGATGACGGAGTGGTGGATGACCCCAAAGTGACCCTTGAAGGGAGAGACTTATGGGAAAAGTTTCATAAATTAGGAACGGAAATGGTGATCACAAAGTCTGGAAGGTACACAAATATTTTTCATTTCACATTTTATGTCACTTTTACACATCAAAATTTTTGGGACAATACAGAATACTTTTATTTTCATAAGTTGCATTTTCGCGAGCGTCCTTGTCCATGTCACGTCTGAAGTCAGGGTTACAAGTGTCAAGTCAAGCTTCCTTATTCACGTTGATTAGTACCACCACAGGTTTAGCGTGAATGTAATTTTTTTTTCTTATAATTGACTATTTACTCTTTTACTTGTGAGCTTCCTAATTAAGCTTACGTTTCAGGTGATTTAAATTTACATAATCAGTGATCACATAGATGATAGAACCGGAGATTTAGAAGAAATTCAAGAAATGCGTAATCATTAAAAATATACCGCAAACAATCCTCAATTGTCGTGGCGTAAAAACAACGCATTACATAAGAGCCTTATTTACATTTTTCTCGTGGAATTCTTTCCCATACATAAATTTCTTAAACTGGATTTTTTGGCACATTGTTTTTATACAATATATAAAATCTATATCTTTCGTCTAAAAAAAAACCTCGAAAACTTAAAAAAAATCTCAAAAAATCATAAATCTTTCAATTTTCAGAAGAAACGCGGACTAATGTTTAAAAACCGTCTGTTATTTTCGCAAGGATGAAAGTTTAGGCCTGGTAGTGGACAACACTTTTAGCATTTCAAGAAAATATTTTTATTATTATTATTTTTGCAAATGGAAAATTGCATTTGCTATAAATCGTATTGAGCTATACATTATAAGTTTGCTTAACCCATAAAATCTTCAAAAGTTATTATTGTTTTTAATTACAATAACTTTGAACTGCAAAGTATTGGAACTAAAGTAATTTGCTCATAGCACATTGATTCAAGTTTTTTAATACAAAAATGGAAAGTACAATTAGATGCTTCGTTATATGTGTACATTTAGATTACACTACCGACAACAAATTATTTCAGTTTTTTTTAATACAAGTGTTATTGCATATTTGAGAACTTTTGCACAATTCAAGTAGAAGTGATAATAGTTAAGTGGATTTTTAAATTAGCCTTGGGTGTTTGGTGTGAATTAGAAATTCTAATTTAGAACTCCTTTAAAAACATGATTATTTATACTTTTATTGAATTTTAAAATTATGTCCTTACGATTTTCAAATTGCTCTTTGCATTATTCCATCATTTAATCAATACACATTCGTTTTTAAGTTTATTCGAGTTTGTAGTTCAATACTCAAAACACTGAATGTGTGTTTTGTACAAACTATCAAATTAAATGTAATTTATTTGTTATAAATATTCGACGCAACATAATTCTACTATTCTGTTTTGCCCCCTGCATCTAGGTTATTCAAGTTTGATTATTTTATTATAATATTTCAATACTGCATTCTTAAAAGTAAATAATTTAGGTTTTGCATAATGGCAGCCTAGGTTAAATACTTTTTCCTTCTTAAATTTGCCGTTGGTGTTATACATTTCAAATTGTGAGGTCTGCACCGCTGTCTCTGCCTGGCGTTTCCTAAATTTTCTTATCCTTAAGATCACTAAATTTTCAGTCAGTCTTGATTGGTTACGACGGAGGAGGTACTGGACTAGTGCCAATTGCGGTCGCTTGCTCCCTACCAAAGATTCTACAGATTTGAAAACTAGCAGCCATGTTCCCTGTTGCAAAGTTAGCTAAGTGGATCCTGCCATTTTGAATTAGTGGGCACGGCATGTTCCTCAGCATCCCATTTACCTTCCAGCATATCCAGTATTCCTGGAACTACTGGAATCAGCATTATGCTATTGAGGCTAGGTGTTGTTCATAGGAGGTAACTCGGTGGAAGTGAAGTGTTGTTTGGTCGGATGGATGTCAATGTCGGAGATTAATTGATCTTCAGATCAGCTTCCCTTCTCCCTGTCTTGTTTGAATTTCCTGATTTTCAAACTGAAGCTGTCTCCCTAATGAGACCTAGAAAGCCTAGACCCTACACTAGGGGAATGAATAGGCACTTGAACAAGCTTAGGCTGAATAAGATTTTCCTCGAGCTTTATGCGGAAGTGTCTCTGCGGCGCATCTTCTACAGAGAAGAGAAGAGAAGGAAAAAAAAAATTTCGGAAGATGTAATTCCTCACCGCGGCAAGTCTACCGCAGAGCGTCTAAAATCGGGGAAAGCTTGCGGAGCAGGAAACCCCCGCTTTTTTGAAGTTCTCGGTATTTTTTGCTAGCGAAAAAAAAAAAACTTTTTCGGTCGATTCTCCTCCCCACTGATTTGCCAAGAGCGCTTTTTCCATTTTTTTTCCTTTTACACAAAACCCTCTGTCTCAATGCCAAGACCAAGAACTTCAGGAAATAGAGTAAGCGCTATGGAAGAAAAAAATTCATCTTCATGCCTTTTTCTGATAGTTAGCTATATAGCAGAGTGAAGCGCTAGAGCATTAGCTAGCGAGCGAAAGGACTAGCCAAATTCGAAATTCGTTTCTCGTTCCTCGAGCGAAGCGAAGTGAGGAAGTAGCTATATAGATCTAGCGAAGAAGCGGCTTTTTATAAGTTTTCGAGAAAACCGAATTTTTCGACGCCTCGGCAAAGGAGCTATAGCACTTCGGATGATCTTGGGAAGCATTTCCCTAGGTCCAAATTACGACGTGTGGTTCTAAGATCTATTGAGCGGAAGTGCTATCTCCCTCCCTCACTTTCAAAGGCGCTGCCACGGTCTCTACTTTCCTCCAGCACTTCTCCAGGAGAGTTAGGAACCGCCGCGGCGGCCTGGAAGCGGGTATACTGCCTGGAAGAAAGCTTTTAGAGCCCTCTCCTAATATTGCCAAGTTTTATTAGGTTCTATCCAGCTCCCTTCTCCCTCCCTCTTACATTGGACACTTCTTTTATGACTACACGAAGAGCTCTTCTATTTCCAGAACCAAGGAACCTTCTCAAAATTACTTCTGCTTTCTCATCTTTTTCAAAATGGTTGATGGCGAACGGGGGAAAGTGGAGGGAAGTTCAAAGTAAATGCATTTTGCCACTGCTGCAATTTATTTGAACCGAGGCCGTGACGCTGGAACGCTGATTGTCTCAGTTTGACATTTGTACAAACCCACTCCCTCTAAAGCGTTGTTGAATACAAATCGATTTGTTTTACAATTTAATTTTGTAAAATAGAAATAGTTATTGAAATGTAGGAATTTAGGAATTAATAAATTAAAAACTTATAAAAATTTTAAATTATAATTTTCAACTCTTGAGAATTTGGGAAGTAGGGATTGACAGCATTTTAAGCACTTGTTTAAATTTAAAAATATGCACTAATTTTTTACTGCAGTGTGATGAATGAAATTAAGTGATTGATTCAAGCTCTTCGTTCATGTTCTGTTTCTTGATTTTCTGTTATGAACAATTTTTGAAATGGAGCAGTCACTGGTATCATTGCCATGTTGTTCAGCGGGAACCTTTAAAATCATTAAACTAAAAAAAATGCGGATGAGTAGCGTGTTCCTAAAGGCGCTGAATTTTGAGTGTCCAGTGCCGTAGAAGTGACGTGGAGTTGCATGAGGTGCTCTTTGTTATTTGAACAAACGGAGCGCTAGATCAAGCCAATAAATGGATTCTAAGAGGTGTCATGTTCGATATGTTCCTGCCGCCTAGATTTCCACTATGCTTTTATTTCAAGTCCCTTATTATTATTATTTTACCCATTTCTTCAGCCATGTTGTCCACATCGTTTTTTTTATCCACTTCCGTTCTTGGACAAGTCACGCACCGCCACCGCCAAGACTCAAAACCTTTTTTTCCCTCCTTCACTTGGTCTTAGTTCTTGGGATACAGTGCGTTTTTTTTAACGAAAAAACGTTTCAGGTGAAATTGATTGACGCTTTCCGCCTCATGGTGCGAGGCTGAAATGTACTAAACGTAACTCAAAACGTCGCATGCTGCACCGTTTGCTCTTAGAATTCTATTTAGTAAAGTTTACTGTAGCAGTGTTGAAGGGAAGTTTCAGCATTTGAATTTCTAGCGAATCACTCTGTATGAGGTAGACGGCCGTAGTTTCAAATTATTTATTGAATTCGAATTACTCAGCGTGTGTAGTTGAGGTGTGTTTTGGGGTGATAATAAGGTAGCATGGAAGGAAGGAACTGACGAAATTTGTTCACCACTTTTCTGTTCCTAGCACTTAAAAAAGTTGGACGAATGGAGAAGAAAAAAAGTGGATTCGTGTTGGGGACGAGACAAAAAAGAAATATATTATTAAGGTGCATTCTGCAATTATTATGGCACTTCAGTCAATAAAATTTATTCAATTTTTAGTTTAATGTCCTACGCCCGCCTTTCCACGCCTCTGCAAAATAAATTAAATTTATAATTAATTTTAGGTATGCAAATGTTGAAGAGCTGCATTTTAATTGTTAATGGATTGGTCAGGAGAGTTCACTTTAATATAATTAACAATTGGTAGAAATGCAAAAGGTGCTAAAAGATTTAAAAAAAATTTGTCCTAGATCATTTATTTTTAAAGTGTATTTTCTACTAATACTGCCACCACAGCTCGTTTACAAAGTTGTAAAGTTCATAGTCAATTATACCATTAATTAGAAGAAACTTAATTTAATTTTCATTTAAATTTAGTTTTTTTTTTTGGAAATTGCAATCACAGTTTCAAATTAAACACTTTTACCTTCCAATATTCGCAAAAGTGTCATAGATTTTTGCAGAACTTGATTTTTTTTTTCACTTAAGATTTACGCAATGGCAGTTGTTTTGCCTGAAGGCGAAGCCTTTGTCTGAATAATTGCATAAGTACTTTTGCGGACTGAATTTTTCTGGAAGGAAAATTATTTTGAGCAGTGAAATAGACGCAACTTGTTATAAAAAAAATGTCGAATTCAAAAACCATAATTTGTGTCGTGGGGACTTGAATATTAAGAACAAAGGGCACAAAGTTTTGGGCCTTTGTCAATAAAATTATAAAAGAATCGTAGCCCTAAAGTGACGGCCCCTAGTATTTTTTGTGATCTCGCTCGGAGCCCTTCTGGAGGAACAGGGGGCCCTTGACAATTGAATGGAGATGAAGAGGGAGGCTGGATCGCTGATGATTGCATTTGTGGTCTTAAGGGAAACGGGATCGAATCGAAGCGTTGATGTTTGGGGCGAGCACTGAGGGTTGATGCCGTTCCTCCATTTTTTGAAACCTAATCCATTCCAAATTCAAATAGAACATGATCAACCGCTGTTTTTATTCCCAGGCTATTTTCATTTAGTTTTCTAAAAATGGGGGACGGGATAAGGGAAAATTGAGTCATGCGCCGAGCCCTCCTGCATGATTGCAAAAGAGATCGAAGGGACGGGGTATTTTTCTCTCTAGAAAGTGATAATTCCAGTGTCTGAGTGGATTTATTTCAAGGGATCCTCTGAAGGGCCACCGTTTGAAATATTCGAGAAACGTGGGATGAATTTAAGTGAATGTTAGGCCTAAGACAATGCGATGGTTTCAGTTTAAAGGGATTAAGGGCCGAAGGGCCCTTGGAGTCCATTATCAACCAAGGCAATTAGGACGAGCCCTATTTGTTTTGCACTGTTTTCCCCTTCCCTTTGACTATTTAAAATATAAATTTTCACGAGTAACGGTGTCCTTCTTTCCATTTGCCTCTGGATCAGTGATCCATCAAAGGATGGCTTCGATAGAAAATCGAAAGGGGACCCTTAAAGGTAAAAAGCTTTGAGAAGTGGGCGCCTTGAGAACCTCTTACCGCAGGGAAGGGCCCTTAACAACTCGACCGTCATCGTCATCCCTCTGTCGCTGGTAGTCGGAACAGCAGAAAAATAGTGAAGTTGAGGTCCTTAAATTCGAGCAAAGGGTCGCCGCGAGTCAGTTAGAGACTTGTCCGCAAGTCTCCGTGAAAGCGGAGGTGACAACCAGGTAGGGTCTCACAAAGAGAGTATTTATGAAAACAAGGGCTAAGGGCTCATCAACATCATCCTCTTCAGATTATAATATGGACAGACACACACGGTGTCTCTTCGTTTTGTTATACTGACCTTAGAGGGGGCCCTCAATAGACTGACCTTCGCCCCAACAAAGGGACTTTGCTTCAGTTCTCACCAACTAAGGGGCTTTATTCCTAAACTGTCATTGATACCCTGGATCTCAGTAGGGCTCTCAAGACTAGAATTTTGTGCCGAAAAACGTATACTGAATCGCTGGTTGTCAGCGTAGGGACTTAAGTCCCTTCCAAGGTCAGTTTCTCCTGGTGAAATAAAAATGGCAGAATTTTACGCTGAGGAAGAGCATGAATTTCATCCGCGTAATTATCAATTTCGTATGAAAAAATATTTGCTTCTGCAGTCTCAGCGATTTTGCAACTCACGCACTCACGCTCACGGTAAATTCTACGCTTTTGTGCGTCTGCGTTTCTGTTAAGGTCAATGTTATAAGACTCGTGGGAAAAACTGCGAGTCTCGAATCTACAAATGCAAATAAAATAATTACTTTCCGTTAATCAATTTAAAAAAAAAAACAATACGGAAAATAGTGGTACATAAATCATGCATTAATAAATCAAGTACTAGAGCTACTTTAAGAGGGCAACTCAAATACAACTCGAAATGTTGTATGCGTCAAAATTATCTGTAAACAACATGACACTTCTGCAGATACGAAATGCGCCGCTGAACTTTCCTTGATTCAAAGGTAATTCTAAGGAGAATGTAAGCGATTTAAGCGTAATCTACTCGAACATCGCATACACAATGTTGACACTGCCAACGACAACACCGTCGGTCAAAGTGGAGAGGGAAGCAAAAAGTGAATCTGACGTTTCTGCCAGTCATTAGAGACAATTTAACAAGCCTATGCTTTGCTGTGCAATAAAAAAACGTTACCGGCGGGGATGAAACGAGTTTTTTGACGTTGAAACTTGATCTTTAGTATTTTGGATAGTTGAGGCTTTGCTATGGTAAGACGATGGTAGTTAAAAGTATGAAGGAAGATTCTATCTCTCGATTTCAACGCCTTTTGACTCTTGATCGTCATAAGTGGACAACGGCTTAAGTATAAAAGCTCAGTAGATTTACAAATTATTGATTCATTTTCTTCAAAATTGAAATTTATATTTGAACAAAATTTGAAAACATTTTTTTTTAAATATCCGGGAAGGCCAAGATTTCGTACTTTTGTGTCAAACCCAAAGGCGCGGTTTGCGCCTTGGTTTTGCGTTTTGGTAAATCTCACACCTTCTCACGCCCCTGAAGCGTGACAGAAATGGGATTTGCGCAAATCTAAATCGCTCGACCAAACCATAATAAATCACAGAAATGAAACCTTAAATTAACATTATGAATATGAAAGTTAAGTTCAGCTATGTCAACAATAACATTAACGAGCTATTTGTTTTTGTAAATTAACTTCTATTTAATAAGTCAAAATTACGTAAAGCAGTAATGCAGAGAAGAAGATGCGGGCCCCGAAGGCCAATTATTGAGTTAAAAGCCAAACCAGACCGTCCTAGGACAGGGGATTCTAATTTTCTAATTCCTAATTCTAATAATCTAAAAATTAGCTTGTCATGCACTCGCGATAAGTTTTACGCTTTTAATAAGAATTTGATTTCGCGATTTCTCTGCTGTTTTTTCAAGAGTATGGATTTGAAATGAAAAAAAAAAATCATGAAAACAATTGAAATTTATGACAAATCTGATAAAATTTTAGTACCTTTACGCAAAATTAATGTTTATTTGTTTGATTTGCAGGCAGATGTTCCCACAAATGAAGTTCCGTGTCTCTGGACTTGACCCAAAGGCCAAATATATTTTGCTCCTGGACATCGTGGCCGCTGATGACTACAGATATAAATTCCACAACAGGTTTGGCCACATTTAAAAAAATATCTAATTGTAAGATCTGTTAAGGTTTCTGTTGTCACACCTGCTCCCACCTTAGCCTACATCGCAATTCGCATCCTGAAATTTTATGATTTTGAAAACCACTTACAACTTGGTTTAAGCTCACTTCCAGTATTAAAAGAATTCTTTCAAACATTGTTTGCATCAATTTTTCAGTTAATCAAAACATAAACTCGTATTGAAAATTCAAGGACAACAAACCGTAGTTTTGGAAATTTTTGAAAAGCCAAACAAGCCCGCCCTAGGACAGGAGGAATTAAATTTTATTTCCTGGGTGGGTCTTCCTATCCTACGACAGCACGCACGCACTCAAGATTTCCAGCTTTCCGTTTGTATCATTTTTCAAAAATCAGAGAAAATTGAAAATGATTTTGAGTGGTGGGACCAGTAGTGGTATTTTTCGGTGGGACCACCACCGTAGCCCCAGGAAAATTGAAAAAGATCCTTTATAATCCATTGTTTAAAGATTGAGGAACCTGTTCGTTAATTTTGAGGTAGAATAAACAAGGGAGGGATAATTTAATTGCGCAAGAGGCGCAGAGAATAATAATGGCGTGGACGTGTTGATGAGTGATGGTTGGATGCTGCAGAGATGCAAATGAGGACCAAGTTGATTTTGGCACTTGGTTTACCTTGACTTGCCACTCGAAGGTGGAGGTAGAGTGATGTCGTCCATTACGGCGACATGCTGTTTCAGATAGGAAAAGACATGAGAACAAGTCATTTACGTTGGGCTTATTAAATGGCCCAGGCTAAGGCCTTACACTACACTAATTGATTCCCACGCTCAAGGTGTCTCCTGCCTAAGCAATTCATTAGCATTAATTAATACTAAATCAATTAACCATCCCTCACCATCTCACCAAAATTTCACATCACGCCTTTAAAACTGCAAACTACAGCTAAAGTGCATACGGCACAGCTTCTTTACATGAACTGAATTCATAATGAGAGATTTTGATTTGTTCCGTTCAGTAATCGAGCAATAAATTAATAGGAAAAAATATAGTGACAATTTAAGTGGCGATTTCACATTTTCTCGTTTTGTAAATAAGATTTGAAAAATGCAATCAATGATTGTACAATCAGGAGAAAAAAAATACCGTGCGTTTCAAGAAAACCTAGGCACATTTCGTCTCTGTTGTATGAGGGGGACAAGGCGTAAAACAAAAAATGAGTTCAAAATACCCACTTCAAGATTCAATGCGCTTAAAGATCGCCTCATAAATGAGCCAAATAAATAACTTGTTGTATTTATGGTGTCTGGTTTTTATTGTAACGAATGGTATAGCTTTTGGCACAGCCGTATTACTTTCAAAGAAAATTTCTGGTTTATATTTAAAAATTATAGAATTTATAGAATTGATTTTTTATTATTATGAAAATTTCACAATTGTAAAAATATTTTTTTTTTGCAGTCGGTGGATGGTGGCGGGGAAGGCGGATCCAGAGATGCCCAAAAGAATGTACATCCATCCTGACTCTCCCAATACTGGAGAATCCTGGATGCAGAAAGTGGTTTCATTTCATAAGCTAAAGCTAACGAATAATATTTCGGACAAGCATGGCTTTGTAAGTGTAAGGAACAAATATTTTTTATTTACTAATTTTAGTTACATCAATTCTCGGATATTAGGCTACCCACCACGCCCAAATGTGTCTTCCTATTTTATCCAATTTGACCCTTATGAATACAGTGGGCTTTTCTCAAAATAGTACTTGAGAACAGCTTCCCTTGATTTTATTTTTCGGGATTCACTGTATCCAGAAAGGAGTATGTGCTAAGATGAGCGTACTAGAGTGAAGAAGGGTGGCAAAAAGGGGCGTGGCGAATCGGAATGCTTTGGCTTTGCGATGTAGTGCTCCTAATGGGAAGTTATTGATAATTCTGAGTGGAGGGTGTGAAGAATGGGCGTGGCTTCCCTACGAACGCATTCATGCTCCAAGAGCCAACCATAATCCCACTTCCAGTTAGGCTTCGTTGTTTTTTTGTGATTGCGATTGGCCATTCAATTAGATCAAACATGCCAAATAATAATTCTAATTTAAAAGCTCAATTAACTATTAATTGTGGGTCATTTCCAAAGAAAAATTTTAATTGAATTATTATAGGAAAAATGCGACAAAGTTAAGCGCTGAGCGCACCAAAAACGCATTGTTTGCAAAATGCCGCACAACTTAAGTTTTAAGGTCTAAAAATCTTATTAGTTCAAGTTTGAATTCTTATGCTTCTGTTCAAATAATATTTGTACGATAATTGTTTGAGGAGATGACAGTGTTTTAGAACAAAATAAGATATAAGCCGACAGTAGATTAAAACTAATCGCTCCGTATTTCTTGTGTCTTAAGTACAGCTTTGTGAGAACGTTCTGTCCTTAAGGACAAGATTTTGGCCACAAGATAGGAATATTGATCTTCCAGAGCGGCTTCCTTCTGAGTTGTTTGAACAAGTTTGAACAGTGAATGAGCATGATATAGCCAGCGAAAACTAGCACTATAACAGCCTATGTTGATACTTTATATCGCAGCGCAGCCTTCTTTTTGAATGTTGTCTCAATATTTACAAACACACTGTATATGAATATGAGGGTAATCACATTCTTGGCACTCCTAATTCTTAAACTCAATGGATTGAAATCTCTGACGATGTTTATATACTACACAAAAATATTCTCATAATTTTTTTAAAATTCAGATCTTTCAAATTACTTGAATAAAAACTATTCAAGAAAACTGAAGTTGGAATTTATTATTATTAGAAAGAAATAGTATTATTTTAAATTCGTACTATTCTGTCTGTAATTTATCGTATACAAATTGATCAGGATTTAAAAGAGTTACATCATTGCGAATGAAAATAGTCGTAATTTCCCATTGCTTGACCTTACTTGGACTTTTGAACTGCAAGTCCATTATTGATCCTTATTGACATTATTATTATTGATGTTTGTGTTTGGTTATTTACAATTTTGAACTCAATTTTGAACAGGAGCGATAAACCGGAAGGGATTGGAAGCATCTTAACGTGAAATTGATGATATGAAAAAGCTTCAATGCCTTGCGAGGGTGTGATTTGTCTCTTTTGAACTTAGGGGGAGATCAAAGGAGACAATTTTCAAATAGAGTCCTGCTTATTAGGAACAAATATAAGGAACTAGGAAAATATTTTAAAATACGTATCAAGCCGCATCCTTTTTGCCGCCTAAAAATTACTATATTTCAAAATCAATGAAGATCTCTATTCAAATGTATCTCAGAGAACACGCTTGCCGAAATGTGTCACATTTTCCTGAGATTTGGGTATCATTTTGCTTTAAGGTCAAAGATCATGTCGCTGTGCTTTTGAGAATATGCCGCTTTCTAAAAAAAAAAAGCTTCCGCCTAATTTCGTTTTGTAATGTTGAAATCTTGAGGTTTTAGTCCACTTTACACAAGGCGACACGTACATCTTCGTGTCATGAAGTGATAAGTATCCCCTTCTACGTCCGCACTTTAAACTACGGTTCTGGTCAGGGACGTATCAGTTTGGTTGAGCCACTCTGCCGATGGCTTCTTCGTTGGACATGCAAAGCTAGTGGGCCCAATTATACCTTTTGCCTCCATTGTCATGTCACCTCACTTCGCAGAAATGACAATTGAATGCACCATGTCACAACCCATGTCAACTGAAGCTGAGGCGATGAGAGATAAACAATTGTTTTGTTTCCCTGTAAAAAATCAGAGGTAGGGTAATTGGACAGGTGAGATAAGTACCCATCTACCTAAAAAAAGCAGTATCATCTTAAAAATAACAAACAGCATCGGACTGCGCTCCATAGCTCAGAATTTTGACAACTGTTAATCAATGATGACATCGCAGAGATCTGTCTCATCGTTTTAGGTATTTCAAAGTTTCCCGCCTTCCTTAAAAGATTGTTTTCAAAGATGAGAAGATGGGAGTGACATGGGAGACACCTAATTTTTGAAGATGATGCTTTGATGCTGAATGTTGATGCGGAGATCTAAATTCCAAATGAAATCTGTATGTAACATGTATTGAAGGCTTGGAAAATTTAAGATCATTGATCAGGTAGCAGAGTTGATTTAAGCGTGAACAGACAACATCATCATTTTCTACCTGTATCATTTTGCCCCTAACACACTTTTCCTTCAACAAATATTACAAAGTAGCCAAAGGACATCCACCCTTCTGGAATCTCCAATTTTCGTTCGATTGCAATTACAACAATTACTCCGCCCCTTTGTTGGGGCAACATTCTGCTGTAGCATTGAGAGCGTTCTTTGTAAAGATGGAACAGTCAGTGAGAAGAATGTCAGTTGTTGTTTTTTGTTGTTACAATTCCCTTCTGAAAATTCAACGACATAAATCGAGGAGACACCTTGTATTTGGACAACTGGAAGCACAAGAGACTTTGAGCTCTGGATCATGGACACGGAAGATGTTGCTGGATCTGATCCGACTTTTGGTCCATTGTCATCTTTCGCATCTCACCTTCTCGCAGCTTCATTATTCTCACCTTTCGCTGAGGCCCATGATCCTCCCCTCTAATCCCCTGATACCTTTGACCTCACTTCCAGCAGAACATCCAGTGCGAGCGAGGAGAGGATTTAAGCATTTCATTTCAGTTTTAGTAGTACTTTCAAGTATTTAGTCGAGAGCTTCTCGTATCATCATCCTTTGAGAAGGGAGATGTTTTTGTTATCTCCTGCCTCATCTGCTCTTGGGATGCTGCGAAAGAGATAATAGAGATCCTTGGCCAACTGTGGCTTTGGAGAAGGAGATGCTGAGTGTGAGGGGACAAAAGGATCGCTGAAATGCTGGCTGAATGCTGTGAATGCTGCCTCAATGCTGGCGGATTAGTACTTCCAATCGAGGCAGAATTTACGTAAGGCGAGAGAGGGATTTTTATAGATTCTCTAACTTCTATCTTTTGGTGAGATCGTTAAGTCGTAGGGAAAACCTGTTTGGATGGGTTGTAAAAGGCCAGGCACGGTTTGGATGCCTTTGAAAAAGCCTCCTGTGAATTAAATCGGTGTTTAATCCCTGATTATGGTTTGTTTGTGGTGGTGCTAATGAGGGAAAGGAAGGCTTTTTGGCTGGGGAGATGCTGGTGATGCTTTGTAGCGAAGATGCGGTTTTTGTTGAAGATGCAGAAGATGATGGGAGTGCGGCTGAATTGCGAGTGTGAGGCGAAAGAAGGCGGGATGTTCGTCACTTTGGAACCAATGAGCTGGAAGCGGAGTTGCATCTTGAGAGGGAGGCTGTGGAGAAAGTGGTCGCGGTTCGAAGGATGCGCTTTTACTCAAAGTACAGAGCCTTTCTTGAGTACTGCTGCAAGCGAGAGAGAAAGCAAAGGAGCGAGTTTTGGAAATTGGAATTTTGAAAAGTGGGGAAAAATTAGAAAACGGTTTAGTTTTAGTTCACAGCCAATTTTTTAATTGCATAAACAAGCGTTCAAGCAATCTCGGAAATTGCAGTTTTTAATTGTCCTGCAACCTCGATTCGATTTGTACATCGGGAATGCGTTGCTCAAATTTTCTGCAGTAAAAAATTGTTTAGAAACGACGGATTTTTGAAAGTTGCTTTTCCCTGTTCAATTTTGCAATCAATACGCTTTCGCCAGCATTAACACCTTCGTTTGTTCAATTTAGAATTATTTTTCCAAGCATGATGCTTGTACTAGTGCATTACAAATTGAGTTTTAGAGTAGACCAAGCCCTAGGATTTAGGATCTGCCTTTAGAATTCAGGATCTTCTTTTTTTTTAGGATTTAGATGCTTTCTCTGCGTCATGCATAGGAGAATCGATCCAAGAGATATGCCTTTTACAATTCCAATTTTATGCCTTACACGTTTCTTTTATGGAGAAAGGATGGAAATGGTAGGTTGTGTGCAAGTGAAAGCAGTGATGGGGGAAAGGAAGTAATGCGATCCGTCTGCCTCCAGGCACTTCTATTTTACGCGTATATGGATTTTCTGAGCTGGTGACCTTTTCTCGACTCAAGTTCTGTTTAGGACAATTTAGAATCCCAAGCCTGGATTCGATCCCAGGAAAATTAAGTCCTATTGCCTAAACCTCAGAGATTTCGAAACCAAAAAGTTTCGTCAGCCCTGTCTGCATAGATCGAAAATATATTCGGTCTGTCACTGACACCTACATTCAAATCCGAACGTGGATTGAATATTTTTTGTCATTAAGCAATGCTCATTTTAGTTTTCTGGAAGCAAAGTTGCCAATATTTTTTTTTAATTTTGCATTTTATTCAGAACAACCTACTGAAAATTACAAATCGCAATTTATTAAATCCTAATTACCCAAAAGTCAATAAATTTGTAACATTTTAGTCATTAAGTAAAGCTACAACTAATCTATTCGAGTTTAATTTTTTTTTATCAATACCGCTGATATTTTAGAAATAGGTCTAATGATCCAAGGTCATTAAATTTAATTAAGCTAAAAAACAAGTTTTTGTTACAATTTGACGCGCGTGCTTAGCCTTGTGCTGTTACAGGAAGTTTGTCGGAGAAAGGTGTTGAGGAACGTCGCATTGATTTAAACGTCATCGAAAGGGCTTTTTAGACGAGAAAAAAATATTTTACGATTCAAGTTTCCTTTGAAGGACTGTTGCGTGCTCAAGAGCTGGATTTTTATTTCATTTATGCATAGTTCTTAATTATTGGGCGGATTTCCCCTTGCTTTTTCTCGAGTTAACTTTATGAGATTTTTACTTTCTCCACTTTCTCCCTACTTTCCCCACGGTGAGAGCGGTGTGATATTTCTAATCTAGGCCAATTATAAGTTCTCAGGTACTTTTTCAACACAAATGCTCGGCTCTGCCTACGGTAAATTTGGCTTTATCTCGCCGTGTCAGCGTTAGTGAACGCTGAAAACCTTGTTATTCCGTGCTATGACAGCGTTTCTAGCGCTGAGAAAATGATTGAATGATTTTTTTCTTCCTCTTGCCGAAAATTAAAGGCTACTGTTCCTTTCTCCCTTTGACTTTTGGTGACCACTGCTATGTGACCGTTTTTGTAAATTCTAAACATAAAAAAGAACGTGAACGGTGAGGGCGAGAGAGAATACAGAGCGATTCTTCAAAAATGTGCGTAACGGCCTACATAACTCACTTAGCGGCTTGAGCCGAGCGACGTGAACACCGTGGAAGGATCACGGTGCTCACGGATGGAATCGAAAGCGACGGTTCTGGAATTCCAGGGCGGTTTTCGCGGTGGCTGGACGCTGGTAGTTGGAAAGACAGAGTTTAATTTGTGGTTGGCCATTTGGACAAAGGGAGCAGTCACTTGGAAAATTGTGTATGTGTAAAAAGAGAAAACTGTGCGAGAATACTGATGAAAGTAGAAATGGAAACAATGGGGCTAAAAAATTGCGTGGTCTGCGCCGCGAGCCGTTTGTGAATTCCTTCCACGCGCGCTGAATTTAAACTCAGACAGGGAATAATAGGAGATAGAATTTAGTGAACTTTATTGTATGATTTTTTGACGCTCTACTATCAGTCATCCCTGGAGGAGACTGGACACAGTTTGAACTTTCTCCTGGAGAAAGTGGGGATCGTTTAAATGGGGATTCCGTTAACGTTATGGCTCAGATTCCGCTTCCAGCGATATTTTTGGGTCCTGGAAATGAACCTCTGGAACTATTATATCACATCCCGATGGGCAAGAAGTGGCATTCATAAAAGGGGTTTAAAGTCTCCAGAGTCCTGGAATAATGCGTAAATCCTTTGCGGTATAGGCGCGTATCAGCGCGGCTTAATAATAAAAATAAAATTTTCCAGGAGTGGTCATTCGCGGTTCAAATTTTGTCTTTAGTAAACAAACCTAACCCAAATTATTATAGAAAATAGGCCCTCAAGGGAAGTACTGCCTATTTTTATAGCAAAAAAATTATATTCAGATGAAGAGGCCTTTAAAAGGTGGTTGCGTTCGGTCAGTATGGAAGCGCTTAAGAGTCATAAAATTCACTTTAATGGGTTTCTGGCTACATTCCCATTTGGAATGCTCCTTTTTATAAACTTCTCATAAGCTGTAAGGCTGAAATATGGCTATGCTATGCCCCAAGGGTAGTATAAACGATCGATTCTATTTTATAGGTAGGACAACAATACGCAACAGTAAATACATTGTGACAAGATCAAGTTTATGCAAAGTGCGAAAATGTGCTATTCAACATTTTTTAATTCAGAAAACAGGAGTTGATTCTAAGATTTAAGCTTATTTGACGAAAAAAGTGAAAATACAGTTAAAGAATTAGTTAAAATAATTTGAGTATTTTCATTGAAGTTAAAATTTTTAAACTTTTCGATGTATTTCAAAAACAAAACTGGTTTAGAAATTCCGTTAATTATTAATTGCCGTTTTAGTAGAGGGCAAAAAAATGACACAAGTGGAAGTACCTCTTAAATCCGAGACAAAAATGTACCCAGGAATTTCAATTGTTTACAAGTTGATCTAATTCGCTTTTATTTTTTTGTTTGTAGACAATTCTCAACTCGATGCACAAATATCAACCTCGATTTCATCTCGTACGAGCCAATGACATTTTAAAGTTACCCTACTCTACCTTCCGGACATATGTTTTTAAAGAAACGGAATTTATAGCCGTCACTGCTTACCAAAATGAGAAGGTAATAATAAATTAAAATAGGAATATAAATCTCCCCTTATTTCCTAATTAATCAACCCCTTTAAATCATTCCGTCCTAAAACGTCTCTGGAGGAAATGTGTAGAAAACTGCGCTGGAAAACTTGTTTTCAAATTACATATTTATTCCTATGCATAATGGGTCTAAACACAGTGAATATTATTCAAATTCATTTTTAAAGAAAGCGCAATTAAAAATGCGTTTTAAAAAATATTTACTTGTGCTCTAAATTTTTATCTTTTACAGATAACTCAATTGAAGATTGATAATAACCCCTTTGCCAAAGGATTTCGGGATACAGGCGCTGGAAAGCGCGAGAAAAAGTAAGTTGATTTCATTTTTTTAACGGCTATAAATTATGTAAAAAAAAAAAAATAGCCCCTCTTTAACTACGACGTAATCTTTATCTGGCTGTAACATGATCTTCAGAGACATTGTCACTTTTTCGTCATCTTCGTTTTTGAACTTGAGCGAAGAAGGTCAGCGGCGCACTATAAACGCTTCCCATCGCTTTTCAAGAAGGCCGAGATAAACGATGGTTGAATTTTAGATCTCAAGAAAAAGAAAGATCTCAAGTTTAAGAAAAAAAAAACTTAATTTCGTAAGAGGTACTTAAGTGGCAAGCAGATAACAAAGTTTCTAATTTACAGAACGAAGAAGTCTGTTTATTTTGAAAAGGGTTTGTTACACTGCTTTAGAGAGATGATTCAAATCGCTTTTTTCAGTGACCCTAAACGATTCCTCTGCCGTTAGCACTGGAAGACAGTGCGTCAGATGGCGAGGAGCGGGTTATCGTTTTCATTTAGGCTAATCAAGTGGTAAAGCGTTTTAATGACAGCTCGACCAATGTCATTAGGAGGGCTGAGGCGCTGCGAAAGCGTCCACTTACAACTGAGATTCGAGTAATTAGTGTTTCTATTAAGCCCTACCACCATCCACCACACTCATGATCGCTTCCTTTCCTATCATCTTAAGGCAATCGCTGATTCTCTTGAGGAAAATAACCATAGGGACCTGGAAGGGCGACAAGGCAGCGATTCATTCGACAAATCGAAAAACAACTTAATCCTCTTAGGCTTACTAGCTCCAGATGAAAAATTTTCCAGGTACTTAACGAGAATTAAGTGGCAAATGTATTGAAGGAAAGGTGATTATAGGTCGATCTTAATTTGAAAAGTTTGTAGACAGAGACAGGTGAGAAGCGTGGTAGAGGTAGATTACCTGCACAACGTTGGTAGACAGGGTAATTATGAGCATGGAAAATTGTGATTTTGTAATGGAATTTATTTTCAGAAAAACGAAAGCTGCCTGATTTTTTTTTTTGAAAAGTTGTATGATTTTTTTCTTGAAAAGTGATGATTTAAGTATTTGTCGAATTCTGGAAGACGGAAGCCGACGACATGTTCTAGACCATGCTCTACATAATACTTTCGAAGGTCTATTAAGGCTTAAGGGAGTCATTTTCACACGCCTCGTTGCAAAAGTTTTAAAAACTTGTGGTTTTAGGAGCCCTTAAGGGTCTCTGAGGCGCAGACAGGAGTAATTGGGCCCAGTACTTTGTGGTTTGTTAACTTCGATGGCGGTAGCAGGGACGTCGGTCAACTGTAGGTGACCTTTAACTTTCAATGAATGGTTTAAGGACTGGTAAATACTTCCTAATTGACTCCATAATGGAAATGGCCGTTCTTTAATGGAGGTGAGGAAGTGTACTTTTTTCATTTGGAGGACTTAAGGGCCGCCGCCACTGGAAAAGTGAACTTGGAGGTACTTGAGGGTTACCGCTTTGTGTTTATTATGAAAAGTTTGTTTGTACTGGGTGCGTCCACGGTGGAGAAACGGGAAAAGTGGCTCCACCAGGTTTATTCAGGACAGATTGTCCTCGTATCCGATTCCACCGCGGCGGCGACAAGGGAAGGGCCCTTGAGTGTCATTCAGCGCAGAAAAGAGGATTCCCTTCTTAATTAGTGGAAGTGAAAGGGTGTCTTCCGACGGCACTTTTCCTTTGATCTCTCGAAGTAAGTGCTGAGGAAGCGCTTTTTGCTGGAAAGATCCAAGAATGAAGCGTTTTCATTCAAAGATGCTGCTACTTGCAGCAGTGCGAAAAGTATTTTGAAGCAAATAAAGGGCTTTGTCCTTTTCTTTTCTTGCCTTTTCCGCTGAATAATTCACATCACTTTTTTACTTCACTTTACGTATGCCTATTTCAATTTTTATTGCGACTACATTATTAAGTGGAGTTAGTGGCTTCCGCTTTCAAAAAACGCTCGGACTCAAGCGGTTTTTTTTTATGTTAGAATAGCACACAAATGGAACTGAAAGTGAGATTTTTCCACTAGAACTTGCCAATTTTTGTGCTAAATATTGTGCATCCAAAGTACTTATTTGCAGCATCCGGGTCTGAAAATATACGATGCTTGACTACAGATCTGGGGAACATCTGCAAGAAATACACCATTTTGGGATATACAGAGTGTTTTTAAAATTTTGGTTTAGGAATACTTGAGCAGGATATTGTCATTGTTAAGTTTGTCAGGTATCTCAGGTGGTTCTCAGGTAAATGTTAACGTTAGATTGTTTCACTATCACAGCTAACAGTATAATTAATTTAGCATTTCCTGAATAACTTTCACTATCGGACAGAAGAGCCCTTAAAAGATACGTTTTGTAACTTAACCCCGTTTTCCCCTCCTTAACGTGTCAGTTGCTTATCTTGTCAAAAACCGTGGATTGGAAGTGAGCGTCTTCATTGCCTCATCCACTTACCTTACTATCACTCTCTCTTAATTATTTGGACGTAATCAAGGAGGACTTAAGTGCCCCTTCCGCACGGGTCTCTAAAGACAGTAGACATGGAAAGACATATGCTGTGGGGACCCTTGAGACAGGGCTCAGTTATTTTAAGGCCCTTGGAAAGTAACAAAGGGGGACTTGACTTCCCTAAATAGGTTTGTTAATTGCCGAGAAGAGCAATTCACGGTCAGATAGGCAGAAGGGATGGAAACAAAAGACAAAAGACTTGCTTTCAGTTTCACGAAAAGACGACAGCAGAAGTGTTTCGAGACAATTTTATTACAGGAGGTCCTAAAAATACAAGGAAAATTGAAAAATATCTGTCGGGGCCTTAAGCTTTTCCGGAAGGGTTCACCGCCGCGGTGTCAATTGCAAGTTAAAAAAAAAGTGGAGTTTTGTGCCACTTTGGAATCTGGAATTGTAAAAAAAAAAGTTTAAAAGTCTGTTAAGATGCTGATTATGGACCCTGATCTCGAAGAATGAACTTTTTAAGTGTCAATGAATTGGTCGGAATCTTTTTGAAGGGTCATTTTGACCTTGTTTGTTGTGTGTAATTACATCATCCAGCCTTAACTGGATGTTTTCTTTTGTGAGTCCATACATTACATTGTATTCTGTGTTATTTGTTTAGTTGGGATAGGGCTTGTCGGCTTTCCAAAGTTGCACAAGATGCTTCTCGTGATCTTGCATTGACCAAGATGGCTTGTGCCCTTATTTGAAGAGCTGAGTTGTTTGAAGTAGATGGAATCAAAAAGGGACTTAAGTCCAAGTCCAATTAGGCTTCGCTTCAACAGTGATTCTTATTATGAGTCATAAATACTTCCCGGAACAGTGCAGGAGATACAGTGAAATCGTTTGAGAGAAAAAAAAGATTTGGAATCTGGATTTCTCTGGATCTGTTTCATGAATTATAAAATTTTAAAATTGAGTTTATTTGAAAACTTGATTTGAAAATTTGGAAGCTGTTGAAGGTTTTTTTTTAATTAGTAAGGAAACGGAACTGTGCATTTTTATGGGTGTTGGAAGGAAGTGGCTGCTTGTTTAAGCTTTAGAAATTTAGAATGTAAACGCGTCGAAGTGCCATGTTGTGGCATCGTCTGAGTGGTTACCCGGAAAATTTTAATAACGTTTTAAAGCGCGGGTAGCGTAACCGACTTTTTGAATTCCGAGCGCAGTTTGCTTTGGGAGATGACCCATGGAGAACTGTCGCGACAAAGTGGATTCTTTTCATCTTTGCCGCCTCTTTCCTAAGATCAGCGTCTTTTCATCTTCTTAAGAGCTCTGCCAGGCTTGTCGCTTCAATGAATGCCAGGATGACTCCAAATTAAAGCCTCTGTGTCACATGGGGCCAGTCACTCGCTAAATGCTTCCAGAGTCGAGGTATGCGCGGAAAGTTTTGAGTGCACAAGCATCTTGAACTAAACTCAGCAAGAAAAAAAACGAGGTGGGTTCCGGGCTTAAGGTATCTAATATCTAACAGTACGAATCCAGGGGCCCTTAATTTTTTGCAAAGGTTTCTCACTTTTTTTTTCAAATTCGAGTATTACTTTTCAAGCTCTTGTTAAATCATTTCTGGTAAGTGTTAAGGCAGAGCTAGAACACGCCCATTTTCTTTTCGAAGACAAAAAAAGCGTAGGTTTTTGGCAAAGTGCCTGGTTTCCAGTGTCCTAAACTTCCTACATCGCCGCGATGTATTTTTTTTCTATCCTTTTAGTTGAGTCAGTCACTTAAGGGACCCACTGAAAAGCCTGGAAGCCCTGCTTCTATCCCTAAATCCCATATCTATTACTAAATACACTTAACACCAACACCGCCGCCTATTATTTCTGAGACACTTTTTTCAAAGGTATTTTATCAATTCCCTTTAGCCTCCATTATCCAAAAAAGAGACTTTTCACCACCGTTGTCTGTCACAGTCATAAAAAGAACCCTTCGCATTTTCCTTTTTTGGGAGAAGTAAAACGGCTGCTACTGCTACTGGGAGCCCTTGAAGGGTTCTACTATGCAACAGGGCCCTTTTAAATTTGACATTTTACGTCTTCTTAGCCTCTACCATATTGATTGAGGGTGTTAATGGCATTGGCGAGAGGGTTGAAGAGTGTTTTTGTGATTACTTTTTAAAAAGGTGAGAAATGGTCTATCGGCTGGATCTTTTTCATAGTGTTAGAAATAACAAACAATTTGAAATTGATCTTACAGTTCCAGCATTTTTTACCAATACATTTTTCTTTACTTGGAAGTTGGAAGCATTTGTTTTTCTGAAAAGTTGGATTTAGTAATTGTAGAAAAGGGTTAAGGGCTCGTTTCTGTTGGTTTATAATGAAAATGATGAGCCGTAATTTAGGTGAGGCTATTTAGAAAGGATACGTTTGGATCTTGGAGCGTTCTGAATTTGTTAGGAGGCAAGTACTACTGCCAGCATCAAAATTGTTGGTTTAGTTCTGACGGTTTACAAGCTGACGCAAAGGGGTAGTTGGGAAAACTAATTAGAAATTTAATTCTACCCCTTACACGGACGTACCCTTAGCAGCGTTGTCTGCGTAGCACGGAAACCGCTGCAGTGTCATCCATCCATAATCAACCAGATCATTTCTCATGCCCAGATTAACATCTTCAAAGTTTTTAATAAGGATTTTTGACTACTTTTTTTTTATTTTCCGGCGATGAAAAAAAAAACCTTGTCCCTGAGATTTCTAATTAACGATTTTCCCCTTATTTTTTGAGCAGGCAGGCGTTGCTGAATGCTCAGCGACACGGAGACGAGCGGCCCCGTTCCAGCGGTAACGTCGGTTCCTCCATGAGCGGTCACCACGGATCTCTTGGCCTCGCGGACTCCATGTGTCATGATGACGACGACGAGGAGAGGGTCGACGTGGTCGGAAATGACCACGGTCCCGACTCGGTCTCTCCTCCACCAAGTCGACATCACGGTAAGTCGTTCCACCTTTCACTTTTAAGTGTTCACATTTAAGCGGATCGTTCCCATCGTTGGCGTAAACGGCGTTCAAACCTCAAACGGCGGAATGGGACTGGGGATTAAATTAAAGTGGTGGCAAAATGAGATTTAAATTAACTAGGCGCAACTTGACGATGACCTCAAGGTCGACAGAGTGAAATTGAAGCCGAAGATTTATGGGTGAAGTGAATGGAGGGGGATGTAAATGACTTTTTCCTTGTTTCGTGGATTCTGTGGGAAGATGAAGCGGTTTAGGATTTGATGTTTGAATAAGATGTAAGTGTAAGCGACATGATTTGGTTGTCTGTTTTGTGTGGTTAAGATCCGAATGGGATAGGATGGGAGAAAAGTGGCGGAGGGAGGGTGAATGGTGGCTCAGTGCATTGCTCTGTATTTGTATTCCGCTGCACCACTGCTACCGAGGGATGCTACATCGAAACGAAGAACTACTTTACCAACATTTCATGAATTATTCATCTAGTGTTCTTATCTAAAAGCGGATTTTTATTTCTTTTGTGTTACACCCCAATCAATATCACCGAGAAGAGGGAGGGCTAGGGAAATAGAGTTGTGGGACATGGAAATCCAATTGTCCAACTTAAATCCCCACTTTATTTACTACCGTAGATTACTCCTCGAGTCATAGTCACCTCCCGTGGGACACCCGCAAAGACAATCGGCTGTAAAAAACGCTTAATTTTGGACAATGTTTACATTTTAATTTTTAATTTTCTGCAATTTTTACGACGCCAATTGTCTTCTGGGCTGGAGAAACATTTCTTAGCATTTTGAGCACCTGTTCCGGAAAGTTTGAGTTGGTGTGACTAATTAACTTAATTAATTAAAATTAACTTAAATTTTAAGTTAAGCTTGTTCTAATTTACCGTTTCGGAACTAAATTAAAAAAAAGAAATTAAATAAACAAACATTTTTTTAGCTTTAATTGTTTACCTAATTTAACCTAATTTAAAGAATTCATTTTCATTTAAGTGTGAAAGGCCCTTACGATAAGTGGTTATGATTAAAAATTTTTAAATTAAAATGGAAAATATTGACCTTAAAATTCGGTGGATTTGCCAAAAGGACAAGATGAACCAAAATGTTAAGTGTAGAGAGGTTTGATGTGGAAATTCTTTGAATCGATTTCTGGCCGTAGCACAATTACGAAAGTTCTAAAACTTGGAGAACGCTGCAGCGTTCTAAACAGCGCGCTGTTTAGAAAATAGTTTGACTCTAAATGGGAAATCGATTGCTAACATTGCAAAATGCGGAAAAGTGCTAAAAATCCAATACTTTTGTTGTTGCAGATTACTTGAGCGGTGATAATCATCGACATGACAGTGACCGGGATATCAGTGACAGTGGCTCCGAGAGTGGCGGAGCCTTTCGTCCCACCGCCCGTGACCTCGACCATCCTAGTCCGAATATCTCTCTGGGTCCGCCGCTGCAGCCGCCGATGCTGCCCTACCTGTACCCGCCGAATCTCTACTCCGGCTCCGCCGGACTCCCTCCCCTCGGCCCACCACATTCCTTACCCATGTCACTCTTTGGTCCTCCGGGGAGTCAGCAAGCCTCGGCCGCCGCCGCCGCCTCCCTCCCTCCCTCCCTCCTCTTCAACCACCTCCTCCAGCAACAGCTCCTCCACGGCTACCCGGGTATCGTTCCTCCGGTCTCTCTCGCCTCCTCCTTAGGACCTGGTAATGCTTCATCTCATCACCACCTTTCACCTTTCAACGGCTTCCCACCGTTGACTAAAGAAGTTTCCTCTTTATTGCAGCTTTACTGTCGGAACGCTTAAAGTCACATAGATTCTTTCCGTACCCACTCATCCCACCGGCAACCGCTTCATCTTCCTCCACCTCGTCCCTAAGCAGCTCCAATTCAACGAGCCTCCTCGGCGGAAGTCTCTCAGCCTTTGAAACCGTCACTCCGGCGGGTCAGCCCAGTCCTAAGCAATCGCCCCGCCCAGCCTCACCGCATCCACATCGAATCGCAAACGTCATCTCGACCCACCACCACCCATCAGAACTCAAGTCAATTGAAAAGATGGTCAACGGGCTTGACATCAAACCTGATCTGATCAAGAGCGATCTTTGCGAAAAGTAAAAAAAAAAACCATTTTCGAAAATATTTTCTCAATCCACACAAGAAACCACATTCCGAGAGAAAAAAAAACGTCTTCACAATCGTCTCGAGCAATTTCGAACAAATCTCCTCCTTTCTCCAACGCCTGGATTCTCTCAAAATGTTGTTAGATGAGACTGGAATTGTTATAATTAATTACAAAATTTAAAAATTTAGTTTTTTTTTAAATGCCAATTCGCTTAAATTGTCTAACCTTATGTTAGACACCATTATGAATTAAATAACTGTTGGAGGTATTGTTTTTGTAGAGTTGAGAGAGGAGGAGAAAGGGGTCTTGTAACTTTCTCCTAAAACAATTTTACCCGGTTTTCTTTTCTTCATAACGAATGTGAACACACACGAAAGGAGAAAGTAATAATGCTTAATTCATTTCTAGCCTTTAAAAGGCTAAAAAAAAAATCGTCGCTCCTATTAGTTATTAACGTTTGAATCCTTAATATTACAAAAGGTCCGACCTCCCTCACAGTTTAATGCTTTTTGCAACTGCAGAAAGGCGGGTTCCTCCTACTCAAAACAAGTATGTGACTAAGTCAATCCGCCATCCCGTAAAGAGAAAGTTCCCTAAATAGCAATGCAGTTAGCATTGACCCTTAAAAATTAAGGACACGACTAATAACTAGACTTAGTTCTTATACATTTATCTACTACACAATGTTTTAGACTCGTAGGCTTTACAAGTAGTTGTTAGTGTTACAATTGAGTTTAGAGTAATGCGCCGCCGGAGTTAAGTTACCCTCTCCCAAAATAGACTAACTTTTAGACTTGAGGGTTTTACTATTATAAACGGAGTTGTAATAACCTACGCACCAGAAATTGTGGTATGTAATTGTTACCTCTCAGAGAACTTAGGTAAATCCAGGTAACAGTGAAAAACTTTATTGTAAAATCGCTGTTACAGAAAAAAAGAAGCAGAATCTCTTGTCGAGTAAAGGAGTCAGATGCAAGGGAAAATGGGCAATCAGTTGAAAATCAACGACAAAAGATTAATAAAAAAAAATCTTAAACAAAAAAAAATGTGAGTAGTTTTTTGGTCATAAGTTGTGTAAGTTTTTATTGATTTTCTGAATATTCCTTGTGTAAGGACACTACTCAGAGATCGCCTCGATTTTTTTTTTCGTTTATCATTTGATTGTGAGTGTTGAAATTTTCAATTTCGAGTCAATTTGGGCACATTAGAGAAAGTCAAAGGAACTTTCTCCTTTCTCATTTATATGAAAATTTTGTGTTCATCCCGAACTTGGCACTTTATTTCACTACGAGGCTATTTGCATTGCATTCAATTCCTCAAAGGGAGATCACACGTCTTTTTTTTTAAAAGTGATATTTGAATAGAAAAGGAAAAGCGAGAAAGCATGACTGCCAAGAATGCATCATTTTAAATATTCACATCTTTTTATTCCTGAAAGAAAAAAGTCGTCCCTGAGCTTACTGTTTGATGTTTGAAATTTTTGATTTTGTAGAGGCTAACTTATTAAGTTTTAGGTTTAATTTCGGTTAACCTAAATTAAGAAACATTAAGGCACTGACCGTTGTGGGCGGACAAAAGGCATAGGGTTTTGGTTTCGTGGTACTTTTTCAGAAACTGTTAGGTTAGGTTTGTTAGGTTCCTTCTGGCATATGTGTCTTGGTTGTTGTAATCTTGAAGATCGATACCAAGGAAAAGGAAAAGAAATGTTTTGTTCTTCCTTTTCCTTCTTGCTGCTAAAATGTCTGAAGGCAAAGTCCAAGCCATGATCTTTAAAACAGAAGATTTTTGGTGCGCCTGCGCAGAGCAACAACTACAACAATCGATTGATGGCAAAATGTATCTTGTCCAGCAGCCTTTCGAAGATCGCTTTTGTTCTTCTCTGGACACGACCAAAAATGCCTTCATATCTTATCCACTTTCACTCGCATCCAACCTCAATATATTTCATCACGAAATCTTATTTGTCTCTTTTGACTTTCACTTTCGATTTTTCTTCTAAAAAACAGCATCATTCTTAGCAGTTTTTAAAGCAAAGTTTTAGCTCGATTTTTTTTTGCTTCTATTCAGCGCTTCCACAATGCGGATTTTTTCTTTACTGGACACTGACCCTTGTTTTTGGCCAGTGTATACGGCGAGAATTGGAAATTCAGCGGAGTGAAAGTAATGGCGTGCGGGAGAAAGTTAGTTTGAACCCTCATTGTGTGAAGGGATTTGATGCCTTGGAAGATAGGTCTTAATTTCCTTTTCAAACTTTCTCCTTGACTGACCCTTAAGGCCCAAAGGGAAAGTATGAGGGTCCACCCTAGATTTGTAGGGCGTGTGCTCGGATTAGCTTAATCGCGACCAGCCGCCGAAGTGACAAGTGTAGCGTTATACCGATCTCGACAGCCACTGTCACTTTCTCCACTATTTCCCACAAATAAGAAAATTAGTGGCCCAGAGAAAGCAAACCGCTCCAAGGAGACGCGCCTTTATGTGTCAATGTCACCTCATGGCCTTATGGCAGTGGGAATCAATTATTGAGCATGTCAACATTCCCTTAAGACTTTCTCCGTGTCCACGGTGGCCAGGTAGGGGACGATGGATAAGTGATGGAAATGATAGGGCTAGTGTTAGTATCAATAACGCCGTGGAGCGGCCCTGTGGTTAGGCACCGTGGAATTGGCAATTGAACGGCACTGTTCTCGACTTGTTTGACAAATGTCGCTGGGCACAATTTGTTTGGTCACGCTACTATTATTATTTAGGTCCACCTAGAGGGTCGTGTGAGCAAATGTCATTTCGTTCTTCATGTCGTCGCTGACAAATGGTGTCAGAGTGGTCATGATCACACAGTAGCTACGGAATCTGCTATTAGAAAGTAAACAATGTGAATATTGCTTTGGCTGGTCTACTTTCCACTGAAACGTGTACAGTGCATTTTTCTAGAACAGAAAACGAATTTATTTATCCGGAACCGAGACTTCAAAATTTTATTGGGCGTTCCATGGTGTATGAAGCAGGCAATAAAACTTGGTTCGTTGCTTCATGAAGCTTTAACATTTTCAAAATTTTCCGAAATTTGTAGCACTTCCGGTTTAAGCTCGGTTAAAAAATACCTTGAAGAAGTTCCTCGGTCACGCAGCAAATGGTCGGTGGGCTAATTTTAGTGGCTTAGCTGTCATTTCCGCTAAACCCATCTTCGTATTACCACCAAGCCCAAAAGGTTACCGCCCAACAACACGTCGAAACCACCAATTTGAGCCTTTTGTTAATCAAAAATTTCAATACCTCGTCCAGAGTTTAGTAAAATTAGGCGCGCATCACTCTAATTTGTAACCATTTGTGGTACCTCAGCATTTTCCCCCTTCCAACGAAACCTGATTCCGAGAAAATGGGCCAATGAATTTTTTCTTTTATTTTTAACGAAAGCAGGGCGACCCAAACTATGTTTTTTTCTTAATTTTTATTTCAATGGGTTGGGCCCTTTCCTTCACATGAAAACACCCTATTCAAAATTAAAACTCATCAACATAATTCATGTCTTTTTTCACTTTTCGTTCATGCATATTTTACACCCAGGTCTTCAAATATTTGTAGACACCTTGTATGCCAGGAGCGGGTTATGAGTCCTGTTTTTCATTCCTGCTAAACGTTACTGGGAACCCTTGGAAAAAGGTCCTTTGAGTCAAACGTATTTAAATAAGCCATACAAGTCCGTCCCAGGATATACAATTAAATTCTCAATTGCTAGGACGGGCTTTTTTTTAACTTTTTAATAGCAAAGAAACAATCCTTTGCTTTCTTATTTCATTTTAAAAAAATATAAGATGCGAATAAGATGACAAAGGAATTCTTAATCTGTTCATGTGAAACATCGTCTTGTCACGCACTCACCATAAGCGTCTTTCGTTTTAATAATAAAAATTACCATTTCAATTTCAAACGTCTTCTACTTCGTGATTATCTGACCAAAGCCGTAGTTGAACGTCCTTTTACAAAAAAAAAATTTTACTCGATAGCACTTAACTCGTTTTCCGCAAATTTTATGAGGTGTGAAATTCCGGGAGATGCCCAATTAAGCCAACCAAAAACTGGATAATTGCTTTTGATTCGTCCTACCTAGCCAAAGCCTTTTGAATCGCTTTTTGAAGGGACATTTTTCTCGGACTGAAACTGAAACTAAAGATGTTGGATGAAAGCGGCTTGACTACTTTTAATCTTAAAGACCTGATCTTCCCAGAAGATACTGCTGAAGTTCCCCATCCATCAAATCTGTCCCTCAGACGCTACTCCAGCGCTTAGCGCTTTACTACTCAAGGGACGTTGCAGTAGCTTCCTTAAGGCCTTGTCCCTTGCAAATGGGCTCAAATTCCTTCAGAGAATTTTCAACATCAAGATGGGAAACTTGGCTTCCGAACAGAACAGAGATCAATGACAGTTTTTGATTGTCATTATTAATCAATCAAATGGGAAATGTCATCTTGGGAAAAAGGCAGGCAGCCCCTCGGGCTGTCATCATTTTGGCATCCGGACGCTCCTTATAGGTCAAGAGCCCTTTGAAAACTGCAAGTCTGCAAATTTTTTTAGAATTGTAAAAACTTGTTCTAAATTTAGAACAAGTTTTAAACTATGCCGAGATGCGGTGAGATGAGAATGTGGGCAATCGATCCTTAACTCTATTGTTTCCGAAGACGATTGATAAATCACTTGGAGTCGATATCCTGTGCATGTTTCCGAACCCTCGAATTGGATACAGCATAAATCAGATCTAAAAAAAAAAACGTTTCGTCGGCTACACGGGGAGTGTAACGCAATAAGGGAAAAACAAACAAGTACTTAAGTACTTGTATGAGATTGAGAAGCTGTTCAAGGCGTCTCCCTCCCAAATGCAAAGGGATTCTTACAGCCCTGCATCATCCGACTCAAAATGGGGCCCTTAAGGACGGCTACAACCTTTATGAGCATAACTACTTTTTATTTTTGGTTAACCATAACTGTAGTTGAAATTTTCACTTTATTTTGATCCAAGGCCCCTAATTTACTGGAAGAACTTGAATTAGGCGGAGAGCTGGACCACCCTTCACTATTTCAAAAGCCTACTCTACCTGCTTAGGCCTAATTTATTCACAATTTAATTACATTAATTGCACCTGAATCTCACTTTGAATTTAAGAAAAAAACTAGTTCAAACTAGTTCTTTGAATTTTTGAACTTTCTTGACTCCGCCTCCTGGAATTCACTGGAAGCTTTAATGTTAAGGAAGGTGTTGAGATTTTAATCAAGAAGTAACTAATTGTAGTTAATGTGTTGATTTAAAATTTAAACTTTTATAATACCTATACTAAATATTTTATTGCAAAGTGAGAGAAAAGTACGGTTAGTGAAATTGGAGCAACTTTTGTAAACGCTTTTGATCTTTGATAGAGAAGCGATTTCTGCTGGAGGACTCCTGGAGAAGAAAGTGTTGTTTGTAAAAAAAAGTTGTAAACGTTCCGGATGAGTGGAGGCAGAGGCAATTTGTCCATGAAAAATGCGGGAGTTCGCTGGACATTTGTCCAGAACTCGTTATTTGTCCAGGATTGAGTGGGATATACGGGACGGGAAAGTTCCTTTGGTGGCCGCGGCGGTGGTTATTGGAATTGATGGAGGCGTAAGTGGGGACAAGGGAAGTGGAGAGCGTACATTAGCCTCCGTCGTACCGTCGTCACATCCGAAGCGATTTCTCCATCAAGCATTCTCCTTGAACAGCAATTTCTCCAGGATCCACTCCAGGAAGCAGGAACCAATTTCTGTTCGCGTTTTTGTGCGGATTCCTATCAAGGAAGGCGGCGCAGACCTCTTTTGATATGCCGCTACTACTTCCAATTTGTCACTGACACGAGTTGACAGGGGATTGAACTGTCGCAAAGTATCCGCAACAATTTGGAGGCCATTTGGCCCTCTTCAAACAGCCAGTCACTTCTCCTGCTGCCACTCCGACTCTCAGCCTTTATTTGAAATGAAGGCAGACTTTTTTAAAGAAAAAAATACGTTTAAAAAAAACTTTAAAAAAGTCTTAACAGATGTAAAAAAAAGAGTAATTTCTCCAACATCTTCCAATTTTTTTTCGATAGAGATCTAGTTAGCAGTTACCTATATAATCATCATTACGTTTCTAACCACCACTAACTAATTTTTTTAAGTTCATAACGAAGGCTTCTGGTCCCTCCTAAGTGGCCTCAACCTGTAATTTACCGCTTAACTTTATTATTAGTTAGAACAGTGAAAATGGAACATGATCCTTAAAAGTGTCATTTAAATCATAGACATTCGCCTCAGACCACTACATCTTGGGATTCGGAAAACAGTGAAGCTATAAATCAGTGTGTGGTAGCATTATTCGAAATTGCCTTTTTGAACATGCGTGGGTCGCTTTTTTTTTGTTAAACAATTTTTCATTAACTTACGAATTTTTCCAAATCGTTCTTAATTTGCGTAACGTTAAACAATTTAAATTGGATTAGTAGTGACGTAGTTAATTTTAAATTTCCTTTATTTTTAAAACTTCAACACTAAATCGATTCAACAATTTGTAATTTGCCGTGATAGGAATTTAATCATCTCAAGTGTGAAGATGCTTACGCAGTAATTTTTTCCAAAAAATGCAGAAGCTGAATTTAAACCCAGAATTTTTTTTTGCAAAAATCTGGATAAGGCAACTTTTTTTTCTGGATAGGGGATTTTTTTTCAGAGCATGGTGATTTTTTTTTGCGGTAAAGCGGTGCACTTTTGAAGAGAACAACGCTGTTTGAAATGGGCCGCGGACGCTTTTGAAAAGCGGTCGCAGGGCCTTGATAATGGAGATAGTCATTTTTGTGTTCATGTTTGGAAACTGGAATAGCGTTCATTTCTGTTCCTGTCAAGTCTTGAAGGAATCATTTATTTTGATAAGATTGATAAGGGCCCTTCGTCCTCCCTTTCCCTTCTGGAAGTCGTCTTCTGGAAAAAAAAAGTTGGTGCAGTGACATGACTCTGGAAATTCCATATCATAACTCCATTATCTTCCAGGCGACATTTCAAGCGACACTTTCCCTCTCCTAATGTCACCCGCAGGCTACCACGCAATACCCCCGTATCACCACCAACAACACTACTTTCCAGCACGGATCGTCTCCATTGCCTACTATATTCCAGCCGGAACGAAATCACTGGAGAAACTGGAGTCATAACTCATAAAAGCTTCTGCTGCTTGATCAGTAAAAAAAAATTGCGGTGACATCTTATGAAATGGATTTGACTCGAACAGGACCCAGTCATGTTTTATTGCACTGACGCTGAAAAAAAATTCCACTAAAATGTTTTTTTTTCTGGATTTTCACGTTGAAAACGATTTGAGAGCTCGTTTACCTGTAGACACTGGACTCTTGAAGCCCTTAAGTGACCCCCTACTGTGAGTAGGCAGCTCCGGCGCCAGCTCTCCTGCCTCTGGACCTCTTCCCCGCTGACAAGCACAAGCTCCATCATCCAAGTCATCCAGGTAGGGGACCCTTGGCTCCCCAACCTGGCCAAGCCTCCCTCTTGGCACTTCGAACAATGGCCAATGTCTGCTAATTCCAAGACGAAAAGGGTCTAATTGGATCATCACCCTCGCGGAAGACAATGAACGTCCAGGAGGTTGAGTGTCATTGTTCTTGAAGGACTTTTACGTCAACCGGAACCCGCCTGTCATCGCCCGGATACCGTAACCCTGTCCTCTTCACTTTTACTTTCGTTTTTATTGGTCCAAGGTTCTCGTTGTCATGGACCGTGACGACACCTTGGCCGGTGGCTGCCAGCAAGGGAAATTTCATGGGACATAAATTAGAATGGCAAATGATCTCGGGATGTGAGAATAAAGTTATTGGCTTTGTGTCGCCAATTTTTTGTTGGCAGGGATGATGCTGGTGCATTTGTTGTACTACAGGGTAGTTTTTTGAGAGGGATGAGGGATGATGTGATCATCCTCTCGAGTTAAGTGGGCATTAAAACAGACCTGTGAGATCCCAATTCTGAGTTATGGGACATTACGAAAAGTAAAGGGGTGAGAAATAGGGAAGAAAAATGCCTTTGGAAGGGTCCTATAGCCCTTATTCAATTTGACTAATTTCAATTGTTCTAGGTGAAATGAATCCTTTAAGGATATAGCATTTAGCCAGGTATGACTGCTAAGGGCCTTGGAATCTCTCGGGAAGACCCTGCTGCCATTCCCCGTTTTCAAATCTTTGCGCGTTAAAAGGGATCCCAGGCGCCGCAATCCATCACCAACGACCGCTGAACCACACCTCTCTCGGGCAAACCATTACTTTATAACTCATCTGTCAACACTTTTAAAGCTATCTTAAGGGTCACTTTTACGGGGTGACCAAGGGCCCCCTTGTTGAACAAGGTTGATTATTGACGGAGGGACAGGATTTGGACCCTTGGCTGCTCCAGATTCTCCGTTACTCTCATCTTCCTCACCGAGAGTGAAAAGTGGAACTTTTCCAGACGAATCGTTTCTCCAGTAAGGCATTTTCCTGCTGGAGAATTTGGTGTGAGTGATAATTAGGTAAGTGGTCCAGGGGAGTGTGCATGGGTGGGGAGGGGAAAAGCAAATAATGTGTTGAACAATGGGCTTTGTTGGTAGATTTGGGGAGTTAATAGTTGGTGCCTGAAGGGTCATCTCCAGCCGTCAGGTGGGAATGAATTACGGCTGAATAATGGAGGGCCCGTTCATAAAGGGTCCTGCGGGGCCCTTAACAAGCCTTCCTTTTTATTTTCATGAAAAACTAACAATCTCGCCCCTTCGCTTGACCTTAGCCTGCCAAGAAAATAAACAGAGAATAATAACCTCCACCATTTCATGCAGGAAACAATCTTACAGGCACACAGTGATCTCAACACCATTTCATCTGGAGATCACCTATTAATTCCTAATTGATACCTTCTCCCACTGCCAATACACCCTCCAACAGTCCAACATTTTTTTTTAAATTACGACGACCGACCTATCAAATTATCACCTTCGAATCGAAAATACGTATCTTCAAACGGTCGTCGAAACACGCGTGAGATGAAGTCGAAGCCTAATTTTCGACCCTTGTGTAGTATTTTTCACCTGAGTCTTAACGGGATTGATCAATCAATTCATCAGGGACCCTTCATTCGGCCACGCCCTCAACGGTGCCTGGAATCAAGCTTGAGAGCTGAAGCGTCGATGAAAACAGCGTGATACACTGTCTCTCTAAATCTAAACCAAAGCAAATAGAAGCCTCTTGATATTGCTAAAAATTAAAAAAAAGGCTTTCCTAAACCTTAAAATTGCCTTACTTTCTGTTAAAAAAAACTTACTTTCTGAAATTAAAAAAAATCGCTCAAATTTTTATCTCTTTAACTAGGAATAGTTCTAAACGTTCAATTGTTGCATGAAAAAAAATTTCAAGGATAATGAACTCAAAATGTGCTTAAGCATTTTGTAAAGTGATGCCAATGAAATACCTAAGAACGTTTTTGCCTTGGCCATTTGTCTGAGACCCATTATTCATTTTTATTTACTTTTGAAACTACTTTTAAAGTTTATGGTACAGGGTGTGAATGGCTCTTCATTTAATTGTTCTTTTTTTGTTTGTTTTCCCAGAGCTCGAGGTAGGTGCTATAAAGAGGATCACTTTTTCTATGATAAATCATAGCATTTTCTTACACTAACTACGCTGAGCCGGAATTAATTAGCCTTACGAAGCAGTAGGCCCAATTACCTGCCCTTATTAGACGAAGCCCAAGAAGTTACAAATGCATCTCCTTACACAAAGACCCTGATAAAATCAAGCACTAACCCTTCCAGAACTTCCTTTTACTGCAGACGCATAGCCTTTCATTGTTCCCCCACTTTTATGACACCTAAATTTAAAGCATTCCCAGGTGAGAACTGCCAAAATTGCTATAGCCTCAAATTCACCTATTTCGTTCCCAAGAGGCAGATAAATACGAACTTTGAAATTTTAATTGATATAAAACTTTCTGATCATTGAAGAAATTTTTAAGTTTTAATTTTTAAGGCTTTAAAATTTTTAAGGTTTTTAAATTTTTAAAAGCTTATTCAACTACGGAAAAAATTCCAAACGGTATTCAATAACTTATGAGAAATAACTTAAAAGAAAAATTCGAAAAAAAAAATTCAATAACTAACAAGAAAATTTTAAAAAGCGTTATTCAATAATTACGAGAAGGATGATCAGTTGAGGCCCGAAAGTGATCTACTGGCGTAGAGTTGTGTGCAGCAGGGGGTAGAGGGTTTGGTGCCAGTTGGCTGACGCCAGAGAAGCGGGAAATTTAAACCTCTACGAAACGTTTTCGCCCCTCCAACTCCACCACCACCATTGTTTTAATCACACTTAATCTAAGAATCCAGTATTTTTCATACATAAACAAACACGGTCCTTCACTGCCGAGAAGCCGTGTTCAGTTCTCAAGGAGTCTCATAAAAACAGCCCAAAAACCATCAAGCCACCTACAATAAAAGAAAGGCTTTGACTTGGCCACCAAATAAAATGGCCCTAAAAACGTTAAATGAAACTCTACTTTATGGCGGCGCATACTTCCAAAATATTTCCCTACCAATTCCTTTATTTTCATGCATATTTCAAAACGCTGGCTGAAAGGCATAGTCGGGCAAAACCGCTTAAGGAGAGCCTGGGCACTTGATTGATATTCGGATAAGGGTTATGAATAAGTCATAATTCCACACCAGCATTACAATTTATGCCTCACACCTTCACCACTTCGCAAAATTCTGAATTGAATTCAAAGGTGCTTAAATTCGCACGGTTTTGGCCGACCACCTACCTCACCTACGGAAATCGAGCACTTTCGCATGCAATCATGCAAGGGAATTGCATGAATTTCAAAGACTGCTTTGAAGAGTTACGTAGAGTTGAGAATGCTGAGCAGCATTCCGCCAAAAGCCAGCCTCAACCAATTCAGCCTTTTGTTATTATTCTAATTGGTTAAATGACAGGCTACCGTGATGATTATAATGGGGCAATCCAAGACTTAAGACAGGATAAGCTTCCTGGAGAGCATCTGCCACTTGCTTTAGCTTAAATTGTTCAAACAAAACAATTTAGAAAAAAAAACGCTTTGAAACACGGGACTCATCATCGCGGGGAATCTCGTTTTTTATTTTCATTAAGGACTGTCGAATTAGGGAGAGTTTCTCCTCTACCGAAAAAACCTGTCAGGAAATCGTCAAATCGTCATAAAATGGGGTAACAAAACGAAATAACAAGGTGGAAACGACAATCGAAGACAGTCAAAGCGTAGGCTTTAATGAGCGTTACAGCGTAAAGGAAGTCGTCACTTGTCGTTTCAAGGATACTTCTCACCTGTGATCTTCCCATATCAATCACTCGATAGTCATTATCACCCTTCAACCCTCCCAGGCCACTCATTCAATGAACAGGTATTCTCAGGTAATTTCCAGCAATTTAAAAAAAAATCATCACAGGTGTTTTTCCTTATTCAACATTTGCAAAATCTTTGGCAATTTTGCAAACCTCACGACGAGATTGATGGTGCACTGTCAAAGAGTTATGCGCCATGTAAATTTTTGTGGTTGAAAGTGCAATTTATTAAGGCAAAAGTGAGGAGGTGAGACCACCTAGAAGGAAATAAATTGAGCCTTCGTGATGATTGGGATCATCATCGTTTTCGCTGAAAAAAAAAAGAAAATTATGATTGGCTTGTTTAGTGGGGTGGATGATTTGGTGGGAAATTAGGAGGCTGGACCTTTAGAGTTTTTCTTAAGATTGTTTTTTTACGTTTCATTGTCTTTTCGAAGGGTAGTTAGATATACGGTGCTAATAAACATGTTAATCAGCATTTCAGCCAGGTAAGAGAATTGGAAATAAAAAAAAAAACTTGATTTCTTGTTGATTTTTCTTTTCACAAGGTCCGCCTTTCAATTCGAGGAAACAATGCAATAAGTTCTGCAATTTATGAAGCCATCTCACTGTATCTTAACTTTTGCAAAGATGCTTTTTGAAAAAAAAATCTCAATTTTAAAAATTCTCACCTTGAAAAAGTCTCACTTTTAAAAATGGGTTGAACGAATTTTTAGGTCAGAAAATAACAATAAAATAAAAGTTGCCAAAATGAATTTTTGAGCCATTCACGAAATCTGCGGCATGTGAGAGCGAGCAGAGCCATAAATTGTCTGTTTGGGAAGGCGTGAGGGGCCTCATCCTTGAGCTGAGGCGTGTATGAAAAAAAAAATGCGTGCCTTGAAGGGCCCTTTAGAGAGTAGAGAGGCCTTAAGTCTCCGCCGATGATGGTGGTTTTGCTTTCGATATTTGAATTGTAATGAGTTATGGATCCATCTCGCAGCCTTTACTGCCACACACTATGCCACCTAAAGGCTTCAATCCCACCTTTTCCCTCTTACCTCCAATTAATGGAAGATCTAAAAAAAAGTAATGCGATCCCTTATTTGTTTTCCCTTAGCTTCATCTCCAAGGGCCCTGCCAAGGCTTCCAGGGGCCCTTGGCTCGACTTTCAGACTCCATTTCACTCATATTTCATCTCGAGATCCACAGTCTTCTACTAATTACTGGAATTTTTTTTTTATTTTTTAGCTTCCAATCAGGCTTCCTAATCGGAATCCTGTTAACCTTAACAACCAAAATACAGGATACTCAATCAAGTACTACCACTTCCGGTTGGAAGTTTTGACAGAAACACACTGTAGCACTTGATTCTCAGATAGACAGGGTAGGGGACTTCCCTTTGCTTTATAAAAGCGGTCCACTGTTTCGGGAGACGGAAAGGGAGCCCTGATAGGGATCTGAGGGAATTGCGTAAGGTCAATCGTGTTTGTTTTCTAAAAAGGATTTTCAAAAAAAACTTGACACCCCATAATCAGAATGTAAGGGTTAGTGGAGAGATAGTGTCAAAATATAAAATCGAAGGGACAGTGAGAGATTTATAGGGTGTAGGTGAGTGACACGGCCGCATCTTAAGGGTGCCTATAACAGGGCTCAGGGTGCCTAAAATAGGGTTCATCAGCACAAATAAAAAATAAGGGCTCATCCTGCCTACTGTCTGTCAACCCCACTTCCGCCCTTGATTAATCCCCAAACTGACAGAACTGACATTTCTTGAACAATATTTAGACCCCACTGTAATTAAAATAGCTCCGTTTTTCCTTTCGGGAGTAACCTGAATACACATCACCTATTTTAAAATATCCCGCATTTATTACCGTCTTGCTTCATGAGCTCTTTTATAAATAATGCTTCGAGTGCTGAATTTTTTACCTCTCCACCTCCACCAGCATCAAAATTTCAAAAATTAGAAATTATCAATGTTTCAATTTCAAAAGTTCTATGCTAGCTTAAGTTTCAAATTTTAGTTTTTCATATGGTGCTAGTTGATATTATTTTCTTAAGTGGATCCCACTGTTACTGATATTTCCACTCTTGACGCACCTTAATTGGATTTTCTCACCTGTGCGCGGCTCGGGTCGTTAGCAGTGATGACGCAAATTAGAATCAAAAACACCTTTGGGATAAGAAGGCGGACATGAAGCCTTAATGAGTTTGAGGTTCTTATTCGTAATTGATGCATATTAGATTTACATTTCCCTAATCAAAATTCGATTAAGGGAAATTATTGCTTTTCAGCGTCAAATAAGCGCCCTTGAAAATCAGAAATAAAGCGTCTCGGAAAATCATGAATCGAATTGCAGGAGGGCTTTACTGAAAAAAAAAAGATCTAGAAACGTGCTGTTTCAATTAGTAATTTTGAATTTTAGTCAACAATTGGATTAAAAAAAACACAGATTTTGAACAAATGGTAGTTACAGCTTTCCCAATGACTCCAGAATGCAATTGCTCTGGAGGAATTTGGATCTGGAATGAATAAGGGTGTTGTTGTGCTGGAGGAGGTTTTGTGTTTGCTTTACCATTAGGTTCACTGTTAGCCGTGAGGTATAAATTAGAAATTACATGAGCCTGCTGCTGTAGCCTGGGATAATCATAGGTTAACCCATCCGTGTTTGTTTCCTTGACGAGTCTTCTGTAGGTTTTTCGTGGATCTGATCCTGGAATTATAATGATTAAGGGTGAGATTCCATCAGGAAAAAGAGGGGTTCAGAAGAACAGCTTAAGAGAGGTGCGAAAAGTTACACTCGAAAAGCCAGGTTAATTGTCGAGGGAAGATCATATAGCTTCCAGGACCAGAAATTCGTAATCGGAAGGGGCGGAGCTTAAGATTTTTTTTTAAAATTGCATTTGGCAAAACTAAAACTTAAGGCAAAATTCAAGAAAATTTTAATTTTCCGCTGCATTCAGGAGTCCGAGAGCTTTATTAAAATGGTTGCTTGAGAGCGAATCAAAAATGAGTTTTGAATTTTAAAATTTTTAATTTCGAGCCGGGGGATACAGCTATGGGATTTTTTGGATTTTAAGATGTAAGTGTAGAAGCTGATCCAATTAATAGATGCTACTTGTTCCTAACCTCTAATTAGCCACTGGGATTTTATGAGGCATAGAGAAAGACGTTGTATTTCATTATTGGTCACTTCCTATTTGGAGTAATTAAGACTGGCCCTTATCCACTCAATTATGCTTTCAAGTGCCGAGCAATTAACTTTTATTAGCCATTCATGGCTCGTCCAGCTTCCAGGCGGATACAATTGGCATTCAACCATTGCCCAAAATTTTGAATCGCTTCAAAAGATTTTAAACAAAATTCATCAAAATTTGACATTTCGTGTCATGCCAAGCATGTTTATAGTTCCACAAGATCATCTAAGCGCTGAGCAATTTCTCATTCCTTCAGTTTAAAATTTAAAGATTCAATTTTCTCTAGAACACAAATCGGCAACAATCTCTGTGAAATATAAAATTATATTAAAAGGTAATTTTTAAAATTATAGAATCACTTAACACAAACTTACTTAACGAAAATTCTGCCAAATTAGTTTAGCATAAAATATCCAGAGTACAAATAATTTTTGCCTAACTTTTTTTTTTGTACGATTTCTTTTTTTATGTTACACTTTTTTTTGTTCATACATGCTCACGTCGAGCTGCCAATATTTTAATCGAATTTCCGGCACTTAGCTCTTGGAAAGTACCACATTTTTTGGGTGTGCAAAAACGAATTTAACTAGTACTTGGGCAGGTTGCGTGAGGACAGCATTTTTGAGAAGCGTCAGCATTTGCCAGCACCTTGAGTCGGTGCCAATTTGCGGTTGTTATGAACGGAAGTGCTGGGTGCTATTAGCACTAATAAGTCCCCGCCCCCACCTCAAAATTTTAGAAGAAACAAAGGGTGTCATTCAGATCAAATTGTCCTCCCATTATTCTTAGACCGTTGAAGCTCTCACGTTACGGCGTTATTACAGCGTTGCAGCGTCATTATCAGCGTCTTCTTGGCTCCTACCGAACTTTCTGTTTGAGACCATTCATTCGCACGCAAGGGAACCGCAGGACTCCCCGTCTTTAGCAAGGGCTCTTACGAGGCGTTGAGTGCTTACAACAGCCCTTCAAAACAGTCGTTTCTGTAGACATGAGCGTTTTAGATTCCCTGATAGGGAACACACAGGAAGAACTGCCAATTGGAAACGTAAAATCCTTGAGCATGATGACACCTTCCTGAGAAGTGGAAAAGGGAGTCAACCTGTAATTGGAATTCGCACCTGGGAACTGCCTTTTACCTGGGAGGCGAAAAGTTCCCAAATAGTATACAGTGCGCTCCAAAATTACCTGCTGCAAAGCGTTTGTACTGTTTTCTGGGGAGAAAGAGGGTCAGAAATTGTGTCTCCGGCGGCCAAGTGGCGAAACAGACGCTTTCACTTACACTGAATTGGTGAAAACGAGACGCTTTTGTTACACTCCCCACCCCCAAGTCAATTATTCATAAAGGCACTTAGAATTATTTCGGGAGGGAGAGACTCTGGAATTTATGGAGCATTAAGGCCCCCTCGAAAAAAGGGTCTGGTGAAATAGTTTCAATTTTTGTGATATTAATAATGCCTAATTGAATTGGATGGATGACCTTTGTAAATGGCACGGGAGAAAGTCTGGAGGGAGAAAACGTGTCTCCTGAAACACATCTCCACTCAACTGCTCCAATTTCAGGACCCTTTTGTCATTTGTCAAACAATGAAATCACACCCTGTATTCGGCTATTACAGGGAGCATTTAGCATTTATAAACAACAAATATTATTACTCTAATATAAATAAAAAAAAAGAAATTTCGTTACTATTTGTTAAAATCCAACCACAAGGTTAGAATTAGATAATTACATTTTAATTAAAATATTAATGCCAAAAAAGTAGCCAAAAAGCCCGTCCTAGGACAAGAAGTGAAAATCGAAATTCTTTTTTCCTAATACGGGCTTGTTGGGCTTTTTCATTATAACGATGTTCAAATTGGACGGGGTTGCAGCCTGGAATTTTGAAATAAGTTGGCCCTGGAGGGCATTATGGGGCAATTGGCCCTGGAAGTCGATATTTGAAGGGCTGGAGACCCTTGAATTTATGTAAGAGTGTGTCTAATGGTATTATGAAAGTGAAGATTAAATGAATTGGACATGGATGGTTGTGTCGTGGTTAGGCAAGGGCCAGTTAGGGTGACTCGTGTCCAGGGCCTTCTCGTGTCCAATTCAAAGCGTGACATCAATTTGTCCTGGTCTCACCCACTCATTTTCTTGGCATGAATCATGCGGCGCATTTTGTGATGTTTGGCGGAGAAAGCGGGTGAGTGGTCTCGGAAAGTGACATGTTCTGGAAAGGAGCCCAATTTGAAGAGTAAATTGGAGAAAGTCGGAGAAAGTCAAGAATGTGAGAAGGAATGAGCTGTTTGAGACACGACTTTTGGAAGGGCGATTGAATTATAATTTGTAGGATTGCGGGGCCTCTTGCGCCTCTACGAACGCTTTGCAAATGACAGGCGGTGGAAACTTGTTCAACTTACTTTCACTTCGGCCTCATGCTACATTGAACTTGTAGCTGATTTTGTTGGGGAAAAGTCGGGCGGCCTTCTCCTCTGGGCCGCGCACACTGCTCCTTTCCAATTCAATTTCACATTCCGGGGAAACTGGGAAAGAATGAAAGGGCCTAATGTGCTCCTACTTTAGAAGTGAAGAATCAGCTCACTGGAAAATTGTGCCTAATCTCTTCCTTTCTCTTTTCAAGACCCAAAAATACAAACAGAAAATCACAATCGCTGTTTACGGTGAAAAAAAAACGCTGAACGCTGAAAGTTCGGCAAGCTATCTACGCTTGCGCTTACTTTCACCATGCTTTACATAATCATTATGGTTATCAAGCATCAAGGATAATCACAAAAAATCATCCTATTCAATTCACCTGCCAATTTGTCTCGGTCTGATTTCCAATTTAAGCATCAATTTTTTTTTCTAAAATCTGGATAACAGAGACGAGAATTTCAATTTCATTTGCAGAATTGCTAAAAGTAGAGAACTTAAAATCAAATCAGAATTTGTAATACTTTATGATTTTTTTTAAACCGATTTTCTTGTTCGGTATTTAAAAACGCACTCACATAATGAAGTTCTAACATTTTCTTAAACAACAGTCGAAAAAAAAATTATTAAAAAAAATTAATACATTTATTGTTCACTACGAATTCAGCTAAATAATTTATAGATATTTCTCAATTGAACTTTTAGAAACTTAGATATTTAAGAAAATTTCTTAGATTTCTCAATTTCATTTGAAAATGGTATCTCTGACAGGTTTTAAAAGATAGCGATTTCTAAACGCACGGCCACAAGTCTATTGGGAGTTGCTCTTATTTGAAATTTATTTTCAAGCGATGGAATCGAAAAAAAAAAGGTCGGGATTATCAGTTGGGTGAATCTGAATTGCGTCCTAGTCGCCACACTTAATCTGGACCAATTTCAGTTCATCTCGCAGAAGCAAATTGGGTGTGGGCCCCCATTGAAAATCGTCTTTGTTCTTTTGCCTTCGTCAGGTCCAGCAGTTCCCCTCTATCGATCTTGATTAATGAATTGAACTTTCTCTTCTCAGGAGGCAATAGCCCTAAAACTTTTATTTTACTTCCAAGTGAAAGCAGAGAGAAAGTTATCTCTTTTGGGCCTCTTACAAAAAACGGCTGATTCTTGCGTCTGGAAGCGTTATTTCTCTTCCTAATCATTTCAAGCGATCCGCCATATCCTCTCTGGCCATAAATAAAAATGTACGAGTCATTGATTAGGAAGAACTCAAGTCGGAGAGGGAAGGGGAAAGTTGATGATGGCACATTTTGCCAAAGTGGACGATCGAGGAAGATCCAGTGAAGCGCGGCGGCACAGGCCTCTAGTCGTTTTGTCTTGAGCCATGTCATGCGGGGTGTCTCGAGGACTTTTTGTCCAGGCACTCCAGGCTTTCTGGATCCTCCAGGCGCCTCTCGAGTGAACTCTACGCGCCGACTGTGACACCCATAAACTCTCGAGCGGTAGAAAGCGATGGAGAGATCCTAATAAAAAAAACTGGCTCTGGACGCTTTTTGGGATTCATGGCAGCAGGGAGAGACGGGAGAAAGTCGTAGGGAGAAAGTCAGTGCGGCGTGTAATAGTAAGGAATGACTTCAAGCTGAGCGACAGCACAAAAATCCAACCATCCGCTACATAAATGACTTGTAATTCACTGAAATATCTGCACTTAATGATTTGGAAAATTTGGCACTAATAAATTCCTTCTTGGCCAGCTCACGGAAATTTTCCCGGAGCCGCTAAGCAGTTACTTTTAGTGCTCCAGCCTCGCCGTTTACTTTCTCCCACACTGAACCGACGATATGACACTGCTTGAGAAATGAAGCGAAACTTTGATAATTTAGCTAGGCAATTCGATTAGATTCGAACCAGCGACGACACTTTTGTCGTTTTACATCCGGCCAAAAAGCGGCGGAGCTCCCTGGGTGGCAAACCCAAAGTGAAGCATTTACGCTTCCAGCCGAACTTCCTCAAAGCGCTGAAATGGATTTCGTTCTGTAATCGCTCCATTTCCCGGAGGGAATAGCTTCGCAATTAAAGCGTCAAACTTCCATAACTTTTGGGATCTTCAAGTGCCGTCTTTTCCACTTTTGTACCGTATTTCAACCGTTCAAAAAATTCAAAAGATTTACAAAAAAAGAAAAACTAAATTTATAGATCAACCTGTGCTTGAAACTTTTTTAACAGCGCACAGTGCTACGTTTTTAAAAAAATTTAGTAATTAAAAAATCACTTATATTATACATTTTAATTAAAAATGCTAAAAATATCCGTTTTTTTTTAATTCTTCCAAAAAGAAATTCAAGAATCACGTTTGGTATCTTAAAGTTAAAGTGGAGCTATTGACAATTTAAGTGTTTATGCGAGTTATTGGAATTATTATTGTAAGGATAAACGTAAAGGACTATGCATTGCCGTATTTAGTATGAGTCACTTGTATTCTGTTCTAAAAATATCAAAAACCATCTCCCACCCCACTTATTTAGCATAATATTGTTTAAGGATGCAAAATGTCAAGTTGAGGGAGTCCATTCCTGGGGAAAGTGAACAGTGATATCCCCCTTACGAGCCACTTTCACCATGCAGTGTGCCAAGCGAAACCAGTTTTCTCCCTTTGTTTTGCTTAGGAGAAAGTTGCAGAAAATGAAGATTTGTGTCATTACGTTTTTATTGGGTGTTCCCAGAGTCACAGTTGTTGCTGTTGAACTTGCATGAATTGATAATGAATTTTGCAATGTTACACCATGGGGCATTTGGTCGTGTCCGATTCCTCACCCTGCCAAAGCACACTCCAGCAGAAGTCTCCAGGGAGAAAGCATGACCTTCTGGACAATGGAGCCTTGCGCCGCTATTATCGTTAACACGGCCCAAAGCAGCTCAAACAACGAAGCCTATCTCTCCATATACAATTTTAATGGAAATTTTCCCATTCCAAGTCAGACGGAGTACCTACTTTCACCATGAAGCAAAGTATTTCTCCCAAGTATTTCTCTAATTGCCCAAGTACTTTCACTGGTCAAACAACAAGAACAAGTTTTAGAAGTAATTTCAATTACTGAAAGCTAGGGAATCCATAAAGGCAAATACAAAATCATTCATTTCAGAAAGTTAAATTAAGAATTTGTTTGAAATTTAGAACCAGCATTTTCATTTGGTTTTAAAATTTTTAAACAATAGTGCTGTAGGAAAGGAGAGAGGATTTTGTTCTAAGAAGGATTTTGTCTAAAAAAAAAAGTAAAATTTTAGAGCAATGCTTCATTGACGCAAATTTTTAAAGACCGGAGAAAGTTTCACTTTCACTGTGAAAGCATTTTTTTAAATTTTATGGTGCCAGTGCTTGGAAGTATTTTATCTTCAAGGTTAGCAAAATACAGAGGTTACAAAAAGCAATAGTTAAGTGCCTAATGGATTTAGCTTAGGTACAGCAAGAGGACCTTATAAAAATTTAAATAGCATTAGATTTAAAACCTCAGCTTCTCGCTGAAACTGGTGAAAGTTTTTACTGTAGTAAATTTTGCCTAAATTTAAAATTCAGGTAGGTAACGTTTGAAGTTACTTTCCCTTGCTTGCTCGATGTTGCGAAAATTGTTCACTTTGCGCTATTGAGCCTTGCTGCAAATCTGTATCAAGGCTTAGCTTAGGCTGAGGCCGTTAGGCTTAAGTAAGCTCATGAACTTACTCGCGGCGGCTTCACCGTGGAAGTAAAGTTTGAAATGTCAGGAGAGTGCCAACCCTTTTCATGTGCGTTTGAAAATTAGTTTTGGGCCGCGGCGGCATAGATTAAAAGGTCGGAAGCGGCCGTAGCTGACAAAGCTCCGCTTAATCTGTTTAGGGCTCTTTAAACTATAAAATTGAAAAGTGAAAGTGTGTGGAGATGAGAGTGGCATTTCTTGTGGAGAGGGAAAGGCTATTAGGTATTTTTGCATATAGATGGTCCTTTTGGTGCATATTCATTACGGCGGCACCATTTAAATTCAAATAGGGAAGCGTATTCCTACAGAATACTGGCAGTATTTTCCAGTACATGCATTGGGACCCGATGTACCAGAGATTTCGGACCGAATGTGGCTTTGAGTTGGTTGTTCGGTTTGCCTTCTGCTTTATTCGGAAAATCATACCGAATGTAATCCGGAGCCAAACCGAAAATTAGTTTTTGGCGGATAAAAGTGTGTTTCCGAAAAAAAAATTGGCACTTCGGAAATCATGCTTTCCGAATTCTGTCACTGAATTCTTAATTATTCATGATTCTGATTTCATTCCGACTTCTATTAGAAAGTGCTTAAAAGTTTGAAATTTCTGTTTTCTGAAATCCAACCGAAAAAAATCTGACCTCTTTTCGAAAGCATGCTGCTGCTGTTTTAGTTGTATCTCATTAAGATTTCAATCGCTTTTAATTGGTTTAATTTAATTGTTTTGAAAATAGGGGAACTCTAAGTCACTTAACAAGGTAAGAACAATCGGTTGACAAAGCATGTTTATATGTTTGAAGATACTAAAGCCTGGCAATAAACAATTAATTGTAGTTTCAATGGCACAGTTTGCCGTCGTTAGTTTTCCTGTCGAACACTCTGTGGCGGTTGTGTCAACCGTTTGGCTTGATCAGTCCCGTCGTAACTGTAGATTCCCTGTTAACGCAGGACTCAAATTGAACGGATATCTACGCCAGCATAAGATACCTGATGCTGATTGGCCGAACTATTCTTGCAAAGTTCTAATTACTTGTCGTAAGTTCAACTTAAGCTTTAATCACATGTTAAACTTATATAAAACTGAATTTGCGCAATGTTTCCTAAATTACCTCGATATGCTTCTTACTTTTAATTTAGAACATCTGGAGAGAGCAAGGGAAAAGTGCATTCTCGCTGAAAGTACTTCAAATTTGGAGTCATCGGAGAGAGACGATCAGCTGGAAACTATCCGAAAAAAACGAAAGCGCAAAGGTCTAAAACTGTGCAAAAACAAAATTGGTAAAAGGCTCCAGGCGAAATCAGTCTAGTTCATCAGACTTGAGCAGTGATGATGTTCAACCCTCTAACACCACTTTGCAAACTCCAACAAGCTCATTCCATGCTCCCAAATCACCAGTGTTTTCGCTTGTAATCAACGATGCAGTCAACCCAAATCAAGGTAAATTAGAAATAATAAAATTTTGCATTTTTTGATGATAACCACTAACGTGTAACTGATTAGGATTTAATGAGCATGATTCTGCAGTCAGCTACTTGCAGAGTAATCCGGTGACAGGACAAGGCACTTCTTGTCCAGGCAAGTTTCAAAATTCAGAATTTATGAGAAATTTAAGTTAAACATTACTTTGTGTTGTTTTAGGGGTAGCTTTTGACCCGTTGCAAACAGCAGATGATTCCCTAGTATTTACATACGATGACCAAACAATTTTTAACAGAGGAACTGATCCATTAGAAAACGAAGGCGTTTCAAGCATTCTTGTACAGCTTCAAAATTCAATCCAAGTGATTCACGATGAAAACAGCAGTAAATACTTATTTATTAATCTTGGTTAAATTGCATTTAACAAGTTTTCCATTTTGTTGTATTTTAGAATTTCACAAAAAGGTGTTTGAACAGTTGTTGCGTATTTCACATGATAATGCAGAAATTCTAAACCGTACTAAACCGACCGAGATCAACTCAGAGCTACAATTTGATGGACCAATTTTGCCTCTAGATAACTTGGAAAGTTTCAACGAACTAAAATCGTGGATCACAACTTCTGTAGTGTTTGAACAGTTGTTGCGTATTTCACATGATAATGCAGAAATTCTAAACCGTACTAAACCGACCGAGATCAACTCAGAGCTACAATTTGATGGACCAATTTTGCCTCTGGATAACTTGGAAAGTTTCAACGAACTAAAATCGTGGATCACAACTTCTGAAAATCGTAAAAAATTTGTAAGTTTTTGAATCAATTGAAAACGCACTTTAAAGTTTGAATTTAAAAAATTACGACAATTTTGTGTTGTTCTAAGGTGAAGCGGCTTTCAATTCTTGGCGGAAAAAATGTTAAATCATTTGTAAAGCGCGCTTTGGCTCAGCTGTTTACGAAAGAGTTTGCTTGCAAAGTTACTTTGACAGGAGCTGGTATCTCGGTCGAAGCAGGTCTTCGAAACACCGAAGTATTGTCAGCAATAATTGGTAAGCTAATAATTATAATTACTTACTTGTTCTAAATTACTGGACAAATAATTGTTAGAAAAGTAAACTGTTACTGAATTCAATTTAATTTTTGTTGCAGAAGCGACTCGAGACAACACAAAATCTTGTCACGCCACAGACAGCGACGTTGAAGAGTGTATTCAGAAGTGGCTTAAAAATTCAACGGAGCGTTTGGTGGGAAAATCAAATCGTGGGAAGCGATGTCGGACTTTTCAGAACGAACCAGTCGACGAAAGAGAATGAGGGAGGTTTCAAAAATCATAGACGAAATCAGAAGCCCACTAAACAGCGACAAAGTATCTGAAGTGCAGCCTAAAAACGTAGTTCAAAATTCCGCGGAACCAGTCACCAATAACAGTAATTATAGGTATTCAGACAGTGAATCAAATGACAGTACTTTAGATGAGGTTAGTGTTAGTAGTTCAGATTCTTTGAGTAGCTCAGAAAATAGTCTGCCAAATATTCAGGAACAGTTAAGAGAATGGGGCGTTAACAATAATATTACCTCCATTGCAATGAAAAGCCTGTTAAGAATTTTGTCTCAACATTTAAAACCCGGAATTTTGCCTAAAGATCCAAGAACTTTAATGCAAACACCTAGAAAGGTAATTTTAAGCAAAATTAGCGGCGGAAAATTTTATTATTTCGGGATAGAGAACTCTTTGCAAAAACGGCTTCAAAATTTTAATCCCGCGTTCCCAACAAAATTTCCAGTTTACGAAACTTTGCAATCACAATGCGCGCGCCGTCTCGTTTCAATTTCTGTTGGAATTGATGGAATTCCAATTTCAAAAAGTGTTTCAAATCAGTTTTGGCCAGTTTTAGGGAAACTTGA
>VYYI01000112.1:0-49880 GCA_021029175.1 Bilobella aurantiaca | reverse complement strand
TTAATGAAAAAAGAATTTTCCATCTAATAATTAGGCACAGGCTTTAAGCAATCAGGGCTCTTTCACCAAGGCTAGAATTTCGGTTTTAGCCAGGATCCTCTGTATATTAGGCACAGGCTTTAAGGAATCAGGGTTGTTTCACCAAGGCTAGAAGTTGGGTTTTAGCCAGGATCCTCTGTATATTAGGCACAGGCTTTAAGCAATCAGGGCTCTTTCACCAAGGGTAGAATTTGGGTTTAAGCCAGGATCCTCTGTATATTAGGCACAGGCTTTTGGCAATCAGGGCTCTTTCACCAAACATTATTCACACAATAAAGACGCTTTGCTACAAGTTTGACCTTTGAGGTGTCCGACAAGTAGGTCTGACAGTCGCACCAACGACGCTATTATAGCGTGGTTAATACTCGGGATTGTATTTTGAAATACTTTGTAAAACTGTTAAAAAGTTTTGGTACACTGTGTTAATACATTAATACATATCACAATGTACTATTTACAATATAATTAATAACAAATTTGGAATAAAAAAGGATTACTTAATTGACAACAACATATTCAACAGAGAAATCGCTCAATTCGTATTTGTTCGTTCTAGTATAATAAGAAAATTGTGAGATTGTGTATAAATTGAAGTGTTAATTTAAATTCAATTATTTCGAAAAAGAATCACCTAATAACTTTACATCCACCTCTATCATCTTTCAACATACCTTATGTAAATATAGATTTAGTTTTTGATTAAATATAGTTCATGAGTTGTCTAGTGGTTAGAGCGTCTTTCTCGTGTGGCCTGAGAGCTGTGGTTCAATTCCCTGTCAGCAGTGAAGAAAGCCTTTACCATTGGTTTACATCTTCAGGAATTGCCTAGCCTTTGACATTGTGTATGCCCGCATCTTCAAGATTAGGCTGCACAGTCAGATAATAGGAAAGTTACCAGATAGGTTCCCTAATAATCTTAGAATAATTCTGAAGACTACCCTTATTTGCAGTCACCTGCAGCTATCAAGCGAGAGCTACGGCCGTAAATCACGTGAGGTTCGTATCCGCGATCTTTGTGCCTATAGCTGGTAAAACAGCGGAACATTACGTATAGTCTGTTGTGCTTGATTATTGACAACATCTATGCTAATGAGCCCCTGCCCTACCATTTCCATATCCTTCATTTAATGTTGACCTTCCGCTATACGAGAATGTGAAATGATGTCCTTAACTTTTTACTGAATGTTAATATTTATCATTATGCCCCTATGCAATTATAGTGCATTTAGCCGTCTAGTTCAAGTAGCTATCCAGAAATGCATAGTAAGTTTGATTCCATTTAAGAAGTAAATTTAGAAGTAAATTTTCTGTCATGTCATAAAAAACGCGATGAATATTCCCGTTGGAACACTCAATCAATAGGTAAACATTTATAAAGTTTTGGCAAATCATTTATTAGTCTACTACTTTAGTCTCAGTTATAAATTTGCTGGTAAACAATAAACTGGTAGTAGAGTATCATGACTCCCGATTTTGAATTATTATAAAGTGTCATCGTCAGAGTCGGTAGTCAAGGAGTCATGGCTCCAAGTATTATAATTTATTATATTAAAATATTAGTATGATTTTGGTAAATTACACAGAATAAGCTAAAGAATTATGAATTGCTTCAAACTAATTTTATATAGTGAGTTGGAAAATAATAGAGTGATATGTGAAAAAGGAGCAAAATGTGGTGTGACAATATTTTGATACAAAAAGTATCAAAATGTAAATAATTTCAAAGCCAGAATCATAGTCAGAGTCAATTATTGACTCCTCCGTGTTTGCGAGTAAACTCCGAGTCAGAGTCAAACCTATTTTCAGGACTCAAAGTCATAGTTATGACTCGTGAGTCAAATTGAGTCAGGAATTAAGATAGCTGGCAGTAAATAGTTTGAAAAAATATTAAATAAATGCCTTATTTTGTAAACAGTTGCTGAATTTCGGCTAATGTCTTTTGCTTCGTTTCTGGAACTTGAAAAATCACGTAAATTGAGCCTAGAAGGGATATGAAAGCGAATAGAATAAAAACAAGATCTTGTCCAATGGCTTCCACCAAATCGTTGTAGACGAGAAGAATCACGAAGGCAGTGATACGGTATGAGCTAAGAATTATGCAAGAGGCGTAACCTGAAAAATAAGTTTTGATTGGTTAGAAACAAGCCGATGAAATTTACAACATTGAACTTTTTTAGCGTTGAACATTTAATTAGTAAAGTTCACTAAAACTGAGAACGTATAGGAAAAAAAAAGAACGAAATTATATATTTAGCCATCTATGTAGGCTTAGTTCTCTTGAATTTATATAAATTTTTATTTAATAATATATTTTGTTTTTCATACCTTTTGCACTAGGAGGCAAAACTTCGCCCATAAGTACCCAAGGTATGGGTCCAAATCCAACAGAAAATACAATGATGAAAAGTATCACCAAGACAACAGGCACAAAATTCCACATTTCTTCCAATTCGTGTTGATAATGCAAGTAAGCTCCCAGGGCTAAAGAACAGATGGACATCCCAATGCCGGATAAAATTAGTAGTATGCGCCGCCCTGCGCAGTCCACAAACAGCGCTGCCAAGCACACCATTACCTGACAAACATTGTGTTTCAATCAAAACATTTAATGTCGTAACCCTTTGGTAATTATCTCACTTAACCCAAATTAGCTAATTACAAATACTCTAAATTCAAACAAACATGAAACTTGAAGTTACCATTTTAAGCCTATTTGAAGTCAAGATACAGGCAAGTTAAGTAAAATTAGTGCACAATGTAAGCATATATTCTGCAAAATTTTTCAAGTTTAGTTTCTTCAACCCAAATTATACAACGATGCCTCATGCCTCAACCATGCCGAAATTCCACAATTAATTCCCAATAAGATTAAATCCTCAAATTTCAAAATAATTAACCACAAATTTATATGTTACATTTTGTGAGCAAGCACTTACCACTTGCGTTAGGCCCGCCAAGTTTGTTGACAAAAACGCGTCGGTAACGTTCGCAGTGTTAAAAAGTTGCACTGTATACGAAATTATTGGCGCACTACCACAGGCAGCATAAAAAAATGCAAGTATCACGCACATGAAAGTCGGTTTCCAAATAATCGCCGAAAAGTACTCACTCCCCTCTAGCGATTTCTTGAACATATTTTGCTCCTCTAAGATCTATGTGAAAACAACTCCTCCTAATTATCCCTGCTTTAAATTTTCAAAAAATTTTGTTCTAAACTTACGCTGTCAAATTCCTCTTGAACTAAGTCCACAGATTTGGCTTTTCTAAACCATGCTAACGCTTTCTTGGCCGCTGTGTCTTTTCCTTGTAGAATTAAATCTCTTGGCGAATCTGGTACCGGCAGCATTACAAGGCAAAATAGGCATGGTATTACTCCACATGCTACAGCTTGCCATCGCCATGATTCGTAAGCGCCAATAAAGTATCTGAGTGTACAAATGACACTCTCTGTATTGTTTATTCTTTATAATTTATTAAGCTAAATTATATAATTTAAACTTATTAAAAGCACTTCTTACATGAGCAGTTGTCCAACTGAGCACATTATATCAAAGCTGTAGCCCAACATGCCACGAATTTCGGCGTCTGAAATTTCTGCAACAAAGGCAGGCATACCAAGCGACATTCCACCAGAACAAAATCCTACATAAAAATTGATAATTAAATCTTAGTCGTTTAAATTTTAAAAAGTATGAGCTGTATTGGTTATTTTTTGAGCGCGCGTTAAATATACTACAAACATTATTTCCGGCATAACACCTTTGTGTTAGGTTAACTAGAAAACCTATAAATCAAAAGTTGTATGATTTGATCTCGCGTTAGATTAGCTGGTTAGGTTCTCCTTTTCTACATAATTTTTAATACCTACAATTCACTGTGACGTTGTCTTACCAGTCATGAATCTTCCAAAGGCGAGCATCCAGAAATTCGTTGACATTGCCGTAAGTAGCCAACTTAATACAAGAGGTAGCGTCAACGTAAGCATGCTTCGACGCAGACCCAAGGCTTGTATAACGAAGCCCATCAGAGGAGACACAATTGTCGAGCCCAGCTACAACAAAATTGTAAAATTAGTTAGCTTAATATTTGGTTGAAAATGAAAAAATAATATATAAAGTAGCAAGAACCAACAAATAAATGCTGAATTTAATTAATAGCTGTAAATAATTGTATACAAATTGTTGTACTTTATGAAGCTTACCAGTGCCAACGCAGTTATCCATCCCACTTCTGTCGAATTTAATACCGGGAAACTTGGGTCGTTGTGATTAATATCTGGTATTGCTGTGGCGGGCCATGCCAACACCGTTCCTGCCGACAGTACTGAAATACTGCAAGCGAATGTGCTGTAGTACTGCCGAATTCTCGAGGAACAGTAAAAAGTTTTGGTTGGTTTTCCGGTACAACCTGCTTCAATGGAAAGGGACATAACAAAATGTTTTTGAATTTGTTCCGTTTCAAGTTATACGTGTTCTTTAAAGGTATTAGTTTGACCTTTTTTGATATGATTTGATTTAATATAAAATCTTTGAAATAATTAATATGATTTTGAGAAGCAAATTTGTTCAAATTTTGATACTCGATAAGGTTTGTGCGAGATATTTTCCTCAATGGAATATTTTTTGCGGATTCCACCCTATTTACGATAAGTTAATTAATGAGTATTTTTAGAAGCTTAATTCAATCTTGTTTTGATGATTTATGAATGAGTCGTTGTTATTGGCTATTGTTACTTATCCACCGTAAGAACGTAAGATAAGACAATGAGATTTACGAGTATATTGGTTACGTCAATGTTAGTTTTTTATTAAGTTAAAAATTTTCCAAAGGTCATTGTAGTACTAACCTCAGACAATTACCAGGTCAAATTATAAAGTTACCTAAAATTATCGGTATTTAAAAATGATCCCTTTCGGTTCCTTAGATTTGATTCAAAATTTTAAATCTTCAAGAAATTACAAAAATGTCATGATCGAAAATGATAATTTGTATGTATAGGATTAGGGAGAAAAAGAATTACTATACAAAACTTTATGTTTCTATGTTTGACCGTATCTGTCCCACCCGGGGTTCAAGGGCAAATCGAATATTTTAACAATATTAACAATTCATGTTTTTACAGATCCCGATAAACTAATAAACTAGTTAAAAATTAAGAATCACAATTAATAGTAATTAAAAATTATACAAAATTAACCCTTGCAGACATATATTAATGGCATTAGTAGTCATTTCCGTCAGTTAGGATCATCAAATAGCCGAATTGAGATTAACAATAGTTAGTTGAATAAAATTAATGTTTGGGACGAACTGAATCGTTAAACATAAGTTTAGTTTTACAATTAGAAGCCAATTCAAGGTTCTTAAATCTGATTTTAACCATTACATCTATTCAAAGTAAGCCTAGTTAATAATGACAATTAAAAGTTAACCATACTTGTAGTTAATTAAATCCAAATAGTTTTTTGAAATCGCTTTCGGGCTTACCGGCCAAAAAATTTCTAAATAGGCATAAAAGTTATCTTAAATGTACTTAATTATTATTCACAATTAGCTAATTATGATGGCAATTAATCCATTTGATGATGAAACTGGACATAAATCCCTAGCAATTCATCTAATCAGATGTATAAAATTCCTATTTAGCGTTAATTGTGCTTAAATTTTAATTACAACTTACTAATTTCAATTAATCTTTTTCAGGAATTAATGACTTTATAGGGTCCTTTGACAATTAAAAACATTAATTATTAATTTTGTTAAATAATCGATTTGCCCTTGGACCTCTTTTTTGGACGTATTTTCGTTTTGGACCTCATTACCGTTGACCCACTTTTTTGGACCTCCTTTATTTGGACGTAATGACATGGATCCGAATGTTTTCACTGTAAGCATAATAATAAAAACTTTGAACAAATGCTTCTTTTTAATTCTAGAAGGATCGAAATTAGCACATGAATTGAAAAAGTAAACAGAATCATCGATCCTACAAAACGAAAAACAAAACTTAAGTTAACATTATGTATAAAGTAATTTATGTAGCATAAATTATGTTTTCTAAAGCTAAAATAAAGTTATTGATAAAGGAGCGTGTCCAAGGAACGTTCCGTGACAAGTTCCTTTATACGTAAAAAATTATGAAAATTATTTTGTTGATAATTTGAATAAAGAACCCGACAATTGCTTGTTTATAAGATGCTATAATATGTAAATTACTTTTAAGATGGACAAACTCTCCACAAATAGAAAGGATTGTGTATTGAAATTCCAAATAGTGACAAACGTAGTCCATGCATATTTAATGCAAGGTAGCCTACTATTTACAAAATATTCTCGCCTACTCTGGAATTTAAAAATATCGAATATACTAAGCATAAACCAGGCAGAAGTAAAACCAAACCTAACTGTTGGTTCATAATGCATTTGCCATTACATTTCATGTTTTGTACCGTCACAATCTTGGACTATACCAATTTTGAAGTCCCTACTAATGTACTACTGCGCCATTTTTACATATCATTCAAAAGTTTTCCTACTATAAAGTTTTCGGCCAATAGCAATTTGACTAAAACTTTTTCAGCTTTATCTAGCCGTGCACTTTCACCGAATCAAAACTGTCAAGTAGTTTACATACTGAATCCTCCTACATGGACTGAAAAATGTAGTGCTATCTCGAAGTTTTCCTATCTCACCAATTGCCAAGTACGGAAGTTAAGTTCACATTGTTATGCAAGGAATACTTATTTTGTTACTATTAAAGTAGAATATCCTTTTCCAGAAGACTATTTTAAAGTTTGTATTTATACTGGTGGTGACAAGTCCCGTAAAAAAGGTAGTCTCAAGCTCGTACCGCAATACGACTATATCTTGAAAAATCACAATTTCGAAATTTTTACTAAACTATTTACCCCAATGATTATTATTTTCAAAACCACATTTGCTACAGACGAGTTTTCGAAGTATGACTTTCTTTATAATAGAGAACTACTGCACAACCTCCTCTTTCACGCCTTCTTTAACAGTACATCATTGTGTTTTGATATATTCGGCTCAAATAAAGTTGACGCCGTCACTTCTTGCGCTAACCTAGGGAAAAACGAAATTCCAGAATGGCCTCATGGCAATCCAAAGGATACTCTACCTACTAAAATTGCATTAGATATTTTACATTACTTCAAGAACACTTGGCGAAACAAAAGAGGTATATTTAATGTTACTTACAATAAGTCCATATTAGGTGGTTTGGCCAGGTTGCCTATCACTGTACGCCTAGACATTGTACCAGCTTTTGCAGGAGTTGCTGATTCAGGTGAATCCCGCGTAACTGACGAGTATTCTCAGCTAATCGTAAGCAGAAGGACGAGTTTCAACTTTGTGACTTGCTCTGAAGTAAAATCATATGTGGAATTGTTGACATTTGTGAAGCCGTTTGCATCAGATATATGGATTGCATCTGGGTTGTGTTTGTTGGATGTGACAGGATATCTTTTTTGTTTATTTCTATCTCATGACGTAGATAAATATATTTTCTTCATCACCAAAGTAATTATGGAGCAATCTTTGGAAATGTCGGTTAAACTAATCAAAATTTCTGGATTCAAGCATTTTCTTGCTTTATTTCTGTTAGTTTCTCTGACACTCACAAATCTGTATCGCGGAGCGTTGACCTGCAATTTGACATTGCCGTTGCCACATTCCAAACTCAAAACCATCAACGAGTCTTTGGATAGTAGTGGTTGCAAAATTTTGTTGCACAAAAAGGGTACAATTGAACGACAATCATGGGAACCCAATACAAATTGGAGAGCAATATCGCTCTTCAGGTTTATGATAATCAATTTGTTGATGCGTTAAAAACTATCTTTATGCTTAATTGGTTTATGAATGACACTATAGCGCACGCTCAATTAGAAATTCTGAAACATTTGGAAATTGTTCTGTCTAATGTTTCACAACCCCGTAATTTAATGTTGGAATTGCTAAAGTGCAATAAATCCATTTACGTCGGAACTACACAAGACATATATAACATGGAACATCAAATGCGGAAATTGCAGTTGAGAGAAAATGAAAAGCTGTATTTAGGAGAGGACGAGTACTTGGCTCACGGAAAATTTATTGTAATTTCAAAAACTGTGCTTGATTGCTATAACATGGTGCTAAAATGCTTACAAAGCTTGGTTCATTCGGGGATATTTGCATTTATGCAGGAAGGCGTAGGTTCTAAATTTTATGAACAGAAAATTGGGCATGACCGTTTTGAGAATGAAATGTATCTTACTAATATCTTGCTAAGCAAACTTAATATCATTTTTAATTGTAATGATTTTGGTTACGACCCTTTACCCTATTTTATAATTGTAAAATTATATAATATTATAAAAAAATTTATTATATATTGTATATAAATTGTAATGGTACGGTATGTCTCCTGATATCCAATGGAAACTTCATACAAATTTCAGAATTATTTTGAGACTGCTGGGAAACCTGTCTGGTAATTTATATATCTTCTGACTGTACAAACTAGTCACAAAAAAAGCCTGTTTTGTTAGTGCTAATCCTGGGCTCGCCGTATATCAATAAAAAAGAACAATCGAATTTTTATAAAATATATATATTCAATCAAATTTCTAGAGGCTTAGTTAGATAGTTGAAGAACAAAAGAAATGAAAAAAGAAATTGTATGTGTTTGTAAGATATTTTGTTGTGATTTTTAATTTATAATCCAAATTCTCAGCCCGAATTCATTTTTTTAATTAAATCTTAAAAGCAGCAAAACATTTTTTAACATAATCCAAAGCAATATTAAATATTTTATATGACTACTACATAATTTCTACATTTTATGTTAAGAAGTGTGATTTGTAATATTCAAAATTTACTTTTGTTTAATAAATCCCATGAACAGAATTATTTTGAAAACATTTGTTGAATTTCGGCTAATGTTTTTTGCTTTGTTTCCGGGACTTGCAGAAATACATATAAAGATCCAAGGAGGCAAATAAAGGCAAATACAAAAAAGACCAAGTCTTGTCCAATGCTGTTCACCAAATCGTTGTAGATGAGAAGAATCACAAAAGCTGTGATGCGATAGGAACAAATTATCACACAAGAGGCGTAGCCTAAAATGAAATACACAGTGAATCGAAAGTAACTTGTGAAAATAAATTTAGGTAACTAGTTAGGACTAGTTAACAATAGTGGATCGTAGCATTATCAAAACTTGCACTTAAAAAACTCTCTGTATAGTTTACCTTTTGCTTGGGAAGGTACAACCTCACCCATGAGTACCCAAGGAATAGGACCAAATCCTATTGAAAATAACACAATAAACAGCATCACCATGGCAACAGGCAAGAAATTCCATGTTGCTCCAAAAACTGTTTCCCAGCGCAAGTAGGCTCCAAATACAATGAAGCAAAGTGACATTCCAACTCCAGACAAAAGTAGAAGTAAGCGCCGACCGGCGCGGTCAACAAAAAGTGCAGCGGCGCATGCCATCACCTTCAAATAATTATTTACTCAATACACTTACCATATTTATTTACTGCAATTAAAATGTACACTTTAAACTGTTTGCCAGAAAATTTAATAAAATTATATTTTATAACATTGAGAGAATTTGAAACACAAGTATCTTACCACTTGCGTTAGTCCTGCCATATTAGTTGCCAAGAATGCGTTCTTAACATTTGAAGCTTCGAAAATTTGCACTGTGTATGAAATTATAAAAGAACTTCCGCAGGCGGCATAGAAGGATGCAAGTACAGAGCACATTAAAGTTGGTTTCCAAATACTCGCCGCAAAATATTTACACGTTTCAGGTATCTTTTTTGAGACATTGTGCTCTTCTAAAATCTGTTTAACACAAAGTGCATATTTGTTGCTCATATGCTTTATTTAAAGAAATGTCTTACGCTTTCAAATTCTTGTTGAACTGAATCAAGTGACTTATTTCTGAACCACGCTAACGCCATTTTCGCTTCTGCAGATTTTCCTTGTAAAATTAAGTTTCTTGGAGAATCTGGCACTGGTAGCATTGATATGTAGAACATAATTGGCATCATGCCACAGGCTAGGGCTTGCCAACGCCATGACACATAAGCACCAACAAAGTAGCTGAGAATAACAAATACCGTCTTCTTATATTTCATACACACTTGCTGGTATTTTCTTACACATAAAGTTGTCCAATGGAACACATAACGTCAAAACTGTAGCCCAACATGCCACGGATATCGGCATCTGAGGTTTCAGCAACATATGCAGGCATAGACACTGACATTCCCCCGGAACAGAAACCTTTGTTAGAAAATGTACAGAGAAATTGTACAGCAATGTTTGAACAAGGTGTAATTACTTGTACATACCAGCCCTTTGAAATTAAAATAGTTTACATTGATTATGTACTGAAATTACCTTCAAGAAGTATGCCGCAATTAACTTATTTGACTGAAATTTTTAATAAAATGACAAATTTGAACATTTTATCTGGCGTGTGTCGCAACTGTGTTCTTACTTAATTTGCCTAATTAATTCTTTGTATCAAGTAAAGGGACTCTGTCCTACCAATTAGTACTATAATTACAAATAAAAACTAATAAGCTTTATGTAATAAAGTATGTAAACTTTTTGTTTTGTTTTCATTTTCATGAAAAATAACTTGAATCTGTGCTAATTTTTGTGTTAATAACCAATCAACTTTAACAAATCCCTGAAATAAATGGTTCGAACATTGATAAAAAAATATTGAAGAATTGTGCTATTTACATTAGCTAATTGTGAAGTTGTTAGGCAAAGCTTTTTGCGTTTACTTTTGTATGTGTACGATGTTGTACAGCAAATCAAATGTAGCAACACACACATGTTTTCTCACCAGTAATAAATCTGCCTACTAGTAACATCCAGAAGTTTGTGGACAAGGCTGTAAGGGTCCAACCCAGTAGAAGTGGCAGAGTAAGGCATAGCATGCTGCCACGAAGGCCCAGTCTCTGTATCAAGTATCCCATCAAAGGGCACACAATAGTACCACCCAGCTAATAAAGTTAACAAAATAAATTACTATGGTAAACTTATTATTAAAAACTAATTAATATAATTAATTGTTGTGTAATTAACCAAAGCCACAGAAGTGATCCATCCAACTTGTGTTGAATTTAGTGCGGGAAAGTGTGGGTCGTTGTTGTTAATGTCCGGTATTGCCGTTGCAGGCCACGCTAGGAAATTTCCCACTGCTAATGCTGTAATACTCGAAGCAAACGTGCTGTAATATTGACGACTTCTGGTAACATGAAGAATTCTCTTTGAAGTAGTTTGTATATCTTGGCTTAGACGAGGTGGCCCAACGGGACATTCGGGATCAGTTATAACATTGCACATAATGAAGTAGAATACTTTATTATTTATATTATATATTTATAAATTTAATATATATATTTTCAGTTATGGGACCAAATATTTCCTCATGACTCTTCCTCCTCCCCATATAATTTTACACACAAATCATTAGTTCAATCCATGGGTTGTATGAATATTTAACATGAATATTAATTATGCTTTAAACAGTGTGTTCGTAATGCTGCCAATCGTGTCTCGTTTTCCTTATGTGTCTTCAATGTGATAATGTTTGTCAAAAATGCAGGCAATGCATTGACTGCAACAAGTATTTGCAATTAAAATTAGCTGTTATTCAATGATTTTATGGAAAATTTTCGGTTCAATACGTATGCAACAGAATGATTTGTACAATAATATCACAAGTGTAGAACCAATTATTTAATTAGCTGATCTACTACATAGTTTTATTTCTTCCGTCCGTCTAACAACGCCAAAAGGGGATTAAAACCAGTGATCGAATGTGGTTGTGGTTACCATAAGAACATGGTACTGTGAAATACCATGCAATGAAGAGCTGTAAACCTTCAAGTGTCCTGTACAGGACTGCAAAAAAAATTAAATGTACTTCGCTACTTTGCAGATCTCGTTTTCTACAATACATTGCTACACCAATTCAAATAAGGGTTGTTTTAAGTTGACATTGATTTGAAGTAATTAGCACAAAACATTTGCGCAAACAGACTTCAAAACGAGAATCCACTTCATGCATAACTGTAATTTTTGTTTTTGGATGGATTTGAAATTTGATTACTTTACTCAATCTCAAAAGTTGCCTTTGATTATGAAAAATGAATTAATAAAAGCAAAACCTAAATAAACTAGGAAGGAAAAATTATAAAATAAATTTGAGCTGTTTTTGTTGGTGGGGGCTGCCGGACTCTCATTCATACTCAGTTGTTTCCCTTTTGCAAATTTCAGTGATGTGTTTTTCAAAAGTATTAAATATTTTTCAACTTCACTAGCTTAACACTTCATTTAAACAGTTATATAGATGGTTTTAATGCAGATTCGGTTTAAATTAAAAAAAATTTAATTTGCAATGATCTTTATTTAATTATGAAAATTTAATCGCAAAATTTCAAAATTTAAAGACGATTTTATCTTGCAATCAACAAAATTTCAGTTTTTATGAACACTATAATATTATATTTATTACTATATTAATATAACACTATTTGATGTGCCAATTATGAGAGCTTTTGGCAAAGAAAATTATCTATACTAAAGAATTGTTCGTCCGTCTGTCTGTCACCCATGCCTGCAAAAACCACCGGAGCTACTGGCACCATAATTTGCACATAAATAGGTTATACATCTGGTGTGGTACAGCGCTAAACTTCAAGCAAAGTATTTTTTCAGGGTCAAAGGTTAATTGCCACAATGCCTAAAAATTTTAATGTTGTTACGGGCTGTAAATTAATGAGCTTTATCAATATGGTGATTTATGTCCAAACTCCGGGCAAAATTTACATCCGTTTTGTTCAGACTCGTAAGTAAAATGTCACAATGGCCGAAAGTTTGAACGTGTTTTATCCTGCCTTGCTAATACCGTTGGAGCTGCAGGCGTCATTTTTTGAACATAAATGAGGTTGGTAACTACGGTGGTTTATGTTATACACTTCTTTTTCCAATTTAGGACCTTACAGAATTACTAGTTTTGGTATTGAACAGCCTAGGTTTTCGGGAAAGTAAAGTGCTGTTAGAGTTCGAGGAAATGTGTCCAAAAATCTTTGAGACTATTTCAGCTATCAGAAATTATGAAAAAAATGATGCTCTAATGAAATGATATATTTGTTAGAATAAATCAATCAAACTTTACGCGCGTCGCGACCCTTAAATGTAATTATCAAATCCCTTCTGCTGACACTTTTCAAAACTTGAAATCTTTTTGGTAGATATAGATGAATGTTATTTAATGGTTATCATGCTGAACTTTTGTTTTTAATAGAAATAAAACTACCCACTATTATATTTAATTTATTTTATTAATGTGATATATTTGTACTTAAAATACGAACCAAGGACAAAGAAATGCATTGCAAATCGTAATTGATTATAATCTCAATTTTTGTTTAACAAAAGTATTTTTTAAACAACAGTTACTTTGTTACTTTGAAAAAAGTTCCTGAATTTCCGCCAATGTTTTCTGCTTCGTTTCTGGTACATGCAGAAATACGTACAGAGATCCAAGAAGACAAACTATTGAAAAAAGGAAAAAGACAAAATCTTGTCCAATGTCATTTACCAAGTTGTTATAGAAAAGAAGAATCACAAATGCGGTGACACGGTAGGAGCACAGGATCATACATGAGGCGTAGCCTAAATAAAATACAGAGGTAATAAAAATAATCTTAATAATAAGAAATTTACATTATAAACAAAGCCGAAATATTTTGCAAAAGGCAGGATAGAATATCTTAAAATTATCGAATTTCTGGATTTGAAAAACTCTCTGTATATTCTACCTTTTGCTGATGGGGGAACTACTTCGCCCATTATGACCCAAGGAATTGGGCCAAATCCACAGGAAAATATGACAATGAAGAGTATCACCAAGACAACAGGTAATGAGTCCCATGCTGAGCCAAAGTTAGCTTCCCAATGCAAGTAGGCTCCAAGAGCAATAAAGCAGAGGGACATTCCAACGCCAGATAGAATTAGAAGTATGCGCCGTCCCGCACGGTCAACAATTAGCGCCGCTAAACATGCCATTATCTGGAAACATTGTATATAAGTATAGTATATATATATAGTAAGTATATGTATAGTATATATAGCAAGCATTGCATATTGCATAAAATATTAACACCGACTAGGTTAAGATATAAACCAAGTTACACACCGTAAAATTACTTGAATAACACTAAAACTTTTACATTAACCTAATTGTTGAATATTTTGTTGAGTATTTCAAAACAACTTTAAAACAATCACCAAATAAATTAAATAAGTTGTTGAATACTTGGAGAGGTTTATGTTTAAAATAAACCCAACAACTTCTGGAGTTGCGTTTTGAAAATTTGATTGCTTGCGTTGTTAGAATATAGCATCTTTTTTAAAACTTTTTTAAACTTTGTGATTGTTTAAAGCAAAAGAACATACTTACCACTTGAGTAAGTCCAGTTAGGTTGGTTGCCAGAAATGCATGTGTTACATTAGATGTCTTAAACATTTGTACGGTATAGGAAATTATAAAGGAACTTCCGCAGGCTGCGTAGAAGGAAGCTAGTATCATGCATATTATTGTTGGCTTTCGAATACTTGCCGAAAAGTAGTCGCGTCCCTTAAGGGTCTTCTTTGCAGAACTTAACTCATTTAAAATCTAAAAGTACAAAATATGAATTTGGCTGGTTTTGTGTTTTAGGTTTTGTTTAAAATTTTTGTAAAATGTGGACAAACGCTGTTGAATTCTTCTTGAACTAAATCCAGTGAATCGGCGTGTCGAAACCACGCTAACGCTTTTCTGGCCTCTTCGTTTTTCCCGTTTAAAATCAAATCTCTTGGAGAGTCGGGTACTGGCAGCATTGCAATGTAGAATAAAATCGGTATAAGGCCACATGCTGCAGCTTGCCAACGCCATGACACGTAGACGCCAATAAAATACCTTAAAATAAAAATAAAACGCTCTGTACAATGTTGCAATGCGCTTTTTATATATTACATATCTCATATCTCATGTCTTATCCCTTACACGTATAATTGTCCAAAGGAGCACATAATATCAAAGCTGTATCCCAATAGTCCCCGTATTTCGGCATCTGCAATTTCCGCAACGAATACAGGCATGGCTAGTGACGATCCTCCGGAGCAAAAACCTGTTTTTGCATAAACAATATAATTTACCGGCTTCCATTATTTTGTCACGACCACGATGTCAACGACCTCGTCGATACCGTGGACGCGAGTAGTAGTAGTAGGTTATGTTAGTTAGTTGCACATATACTTCCAGACGTGTGTCTGCCTAGTTTGTCATGTTTGTCAGTCCGTAGAGTTCGGTGGTCTGTTCGATCTTGTCCTTGTGCCCACTGCTATAAATAGCAGTATAGCTAGTTTTGTCAGTTGGATTTCCTCTTTCGTCCAGCCTAGACCTCTGGCCCATGGCCATGTAGACGTTGGCCCGCCTTGACCCGTAGTCACCCCGGCCGACCTTGCACCCCTATCCTTAGCTCGTGCAAATAAACAATTACTTGCAAATGTCATTCATCGTTTGTTGTCCAGCACTCATTACCAAGCAAGTTGTCGAGTCAATTCTGCCATTGAGTTCATCACCCACAGCACAGTCGACCCCACCGACAGTTCACGGTGGCACAGGATGTGCCCGTGACAAGTAAGCAGCGCACTTGTTTGTCAATTGCTACTGGTGACGTAACGACTGGAGCCCTGAAAGGCAATGGAGGGGGGGGGGCTGTGTAGGATAAATACGTAGAGTGAGCAACGAGATCAAGTGTGGCGGGAAGGAGAAGAAGAATGAGAAGGGAGGAGATAGGATAGGCATATGTTAAGGATATAGGTTAAGGTAGTGGGAATAAAGTGATTGAAGGGGCAACATCTCCTTTGTGTCTCTCCGTCCTTTCATTGTGTTGTGGTGAGTACCACGTACCAGAGCCACCAGCATTCATCCACTCATCCACCAGAGGCCTGAGGTCACCCTGCAGGTCATCCCAGCAGGTCAAGTAGGTCATCGTGACACACAAGGGTACAAATAATCAGTATTTGTACAACGATAGGAACAAAAGCCAATGCGAGGTCAATGATAGTTGACTGGACTAATGTGACATTGTGTTTTGCTAACGTCTACTCGGGACTGAATGACCCCGTCTAACTACACGAGCACTCCTATTTATGGGCAGTACTCACAAACAGTCGAACAGAGAATCTCTAAGACCTCTAACAAACTGCAGAATTGATAAGAACTACAAATACCCAGACACATTCTGCAAAGATGTGTGCAACTAACTAACATAACTTAAGGATGTTGCATCCAAGGGGTCGGCGACTTCTTGGGCGTGACAATATTATGTTTTATTATATAAGAAAACTTATGCTTATGTGTACGCATTTAGCTGAATTACTATTGTAGGTATAAGTTATATTAGGTAAATTTAGCCCATTATGATAATTATGTAGTATGAAAATGCGCTAAAATTAATGTAAAACGGTGCTTTGTTGGGTTCAAGGGCTGAAGGTTCGTAATGCAAGTGCGCTTTTGGTTTGGTTTTAACATTCGATCCATTTGTGGTGTATGGTTTTCAATCAAAACTTCGTTATATTCTAGATATTGTTATACGTTTATATCTTTCATACCTGTTATAAACCTCCCCAATAGCAGCATCCAGAAAGTATTAGATAATGCGGTAAGTACGTATCCTAGTAGAAGTGGGAGCCACAAAACCAGCATGCTACGTCGGAGGCCCAAGGACTGCATAACATAGCCCATCATTGGGCATACTATTGTGCCGCCCAGCTATAAAAAATTGAATGGTTAAGTTATTGTTAGTTAGTGTACAGGTAAAATAGAAGGTCAATAATGAAAAGCCAAAGCCGAGAACGACTAAAACCTTGCACCGCCGCCAACATAGAAAAGCCAAGAACAAAAACCAAGAAAACCAAACTCGAGAACTGTAAAAGATATGTTACAGATCTATTTAGCAAAAATTATGAGAAAAAGATCACTAACACATCTTGGTTCTGGTTTTCTTGGAGTTGACATGTAATTTTCAGTAGTAACTTTACTTAAAACTGCATTATGAACTAAATTAGAATATGTACTTGCCAACGCTACTGAAGTTATCCAGCCAACTTCCGTTGCGTCTAGATGTGGAAATGCTGGATCGTTGTCGTTAATATCGGGTATAGCCGTCGCCGGCCACGCCAGCATATTTCCTATACTCACTACTGACATGCTGGTTGCAAATGTAATGTAATACTGCCGAAATCTCGACGCACAGTAGAATTTCTTTGTGCGTACTGACATATCTTCAATTTTACTGTTGTCGTTTGTTTCAGACCCAGACCCGGGCATTGCTAATGCAATATAAATTTGGGATAATTTTTGGCAGAAATTGGTACATATACACAATGCGCTTCAAAGGAAATTAAATAGCTTATTGAGGTACCCGATATACTACTTGATCTTCAACAAAATAAAGTCTGAGTAAGAAATTTTGAATGTTAGTTTTTTCACTTTTTTGTAACTTCACTTTAGTTGTTACACTACTATATTCTCATGAAAGCGTGTTAAATTGCCTATAAACGCACTGTGCAATACAAATTCTTACATAATTTTGTAACGGATAAAAAAATTATAAATGCAAAAGCAAAATTACATGTTAACTTTAAATTTTAGAATAAAAATATACTTTGACGCTATATTTACCTAACTTTAGCTACACTGTTATTAGTCATTGTAGTCTAAATGAACTTCAACCTGACGTGGATATACCATAAAACCTTCAAATTTTACATAAATTGATAATTACATGATTGCTTTCAATTTGTGACTAGAATGTTAATGTGCCGTAATTTGGAAAAATAGTGACTTCATTCATTTTGTCTTGAATTTTTTTACTAAGGTAAAATGCATTATTATAAAAACGGCAAAATAGTATGTTGCTTTTAACTTACATGTTCCCGGTGAATCTTGCCAAATTTCGCCATCCCGAATGCTGCCGTAGTATTTTCTCATAGTCCAATGTTTAGAAATAGATTAAGCACTTGTTCTTTACTACTCATTCCATCATGCATCAATTTCCCAGACAAATTTGCAATTGTTCAAAAACAAAACTAAATGAGAAAAAAATGAAAGCTTAGGTTTTTAAAATTTCCAAATATAATAGTGAAATTGTTGTAGAACAAAATTACCTCCAAAAAAGTTACTTTGTACAATGTATTAGGAAATTTTGCTGCCTAATTGTACAAATTGTACAAACAAATCTGTTTTAGAAACTTTAATTGGTGATTTATTTGATAAACTTACGATGCAACTTGATTTTATATGGATTCAACACCACATCAGCACATTTGTCAAAAAACTTGATAGCCAATGAAAACAAGTTTTTTGGTAATTTTTTTTTTATTGCTCGAAATTTAAAGTCAAAGTAGAACCGGCTTTTTTTCAAAATCTGGTTTTGAAGAGTCGGATTGGAAACTCGTTCATCATTCATAACTAGGCATAAGGCTCCATTATGCGCCACTTACCAGGATATGGTCTCCAGAGCTTGCGTTATTTCAAAATCGAAACTACACCATTTTGACACACCCAAAATAAGATTGACTTTAAAACTCTAATAAACGCTCACCTTTTGATGAGAATATCGAAATTTCAAGTATCGTTCACTTTTTGAAAAGAACATCGAAATTTTAATAAACGTTCACTTTTTGATGAGAACGTCGAAATTTTATTAAATGTTTATTTTTCAATGAGAAAATCGATATTTCAATAAACGTTCATTTTTTGATGAGAATATCAACAATTCGACAAAACTTCAGTATTTGATGAGAACATCGAAATCTTGAAATTTCAGTTTTGAAACTTTTGTTTTTTGAAACAATTGAAACGTAACAGGTATATAAAATGGGGACCACATAAATCTCTGAAATTCGCGTGTTAAATTCAATAAACTATTCAAAAATATAAATTTGAAACTTTTTTTTTTGAAATTTTGAGTAGTAGGAATTCTTACTATTTTAAAAAATCATCTTATTTTTGGTGTATCGAAATTGCCTAGTTTGTTTGTTTTTTTTTTTTTTTCGAAAAAACGCAAACACTTTAGGCCATATCCTAGTTAGTAGGGACCCACAAAGGGTCCCTAAGACCCACCAGCCGCTTTATTTTTAGTCTATGTACCCATATGAACCTCCTAAAGCTAAAAAGCAAAAAGGCAATCACTGAATTCTATTTCCAAAGAATTTAAAGTAATTTTTTCCAAATCTAGTAAAAAAAAAGGAAAGAGTTTAATAAAAAAACTTTAAATAAAAAGTTTAAAGAGGTTAAAATTTTTGAGTGCATTTTTAAATAAAATTCAACTTAAAAAACATTCCAATCGCAAAATACTTGCAAAATTCGATAAAAATATATTCACGCCCAAGAAGTCGAAGACCCATTGGACGCGACAGTAGGTTATGTAGTTAGTTGCACACATTTATTTGCAGACATTTGTATACCTTGTTTAGTCCTTATCAGTTTGTCATTTGACAGAGTCCGTTGGTCAGTCGACCTTGTCCTTGTGACCACTGCTATAAATAGCAGCAGTCGTGCAGTTAGTCAGGGTCATTTCCCCCTTGCCTTGTCCAGACCTCTGGCCCATGGCCATGTCGACGTTCCAACACCTTAATCCTGCCGTGACCCCGATCCACCTTGTTACCTTAGTCTTAGCTCTTGCAAATAAAATTATTTGCATTCGCCATTTCTCGCTTCGGCTTGTCTAGCGCTCATTGTCAAGCAAGTTGTCGCGTCGGCTCCGCCGATTGAGCGCATTACCCACAGCACAGTCGACCCCACCGAGAGTTCACAGTGGCACAGGAGGTACCATTTACAATATCAACACAATAAATATAAAATAAATTCAAAATCAAACACACTGTAGGATAAAGGTACGAATTAGTTAGTGGCGTAAGCTACTTCATGCCTTCGCTCTGTCCGCCCGAGTATCAAGATTATCTCAGGACTGCTCAACATGTCTCAAGTCGGTTTTCAGATTCAGAGTTCCTTGATAACCACCCCAGTTCAAGTTTGTTTGTCTTTGACCTTAACTGGCCCCATAGGGGTCAAAGAGACGAGTCAAGAATATCGTTCTACGACTACATGAAATATTATCACTACAAAAATAGTTCGTGGCGTTAATTTTAAAGCCGGATTTTATTAAATAAGTAGGTATGGTAGGTAGGTATCTTATTCATCATTTTGCCACCTACCATTAGTTACCTACCAAAATAAACAATTCATAATTTAGAAAATTAAAGGAGGCACTCCACTTCATAAACCGACCAATATTAGATGCCCAATATGGGCATAAATTTTTTTTTCAAATACATGAAATAGGTGAGCAAAACGCACTGCCACTGCCTCATGTCCTAGAACGGGCTTTTTTTAGTAGTACTGAATAAAGATATACAAAATTTGAATGTGCCGAAAATAATTTTTAGTACGCTTTGGGACAATTGTATGTTCAATGTTTCACAAAAATATAAAACATAATATAGAGTTAAACTGCTCCTAATGCGAACTCGAAGTGAATGGTTCCCTAATTCGTTTACAGGTTCTTAACTGATCAAAGACAGATGACATAATATTGACAAATGTTTTTCTAAAATTTTGTCCCATAACTAAATACACAATGAACGTTGTAGAACAATTAATGTATTCACATAAGTTGAAGAATGGTAAGGCTGGGTGCTTACATTGTTCCGAGAATTCGAAACCAAGGAAAATTGCAATAACGTTCATGATACCAAACGGGAACTCCGTGACTAGGAACAGTATTAAAAGGACCATGATCATTTTTGTCGTCCTTGACTCGTCGTCACTTCGTTTATCATCTTGACTCGCGTTCCTAGCACCACCTTTTAATTTTACTCGATTTTGCTGGACTTGAACAATCGACTTGATTAAAATTCCAGTGACAACTGTTAGAATCAAGCACGGAAATATCTTGATGCCAAGCCTAGGCGAAACAAATATATAAAATTTAAGAGGAATTTGAGAATATAGCTTTATTATTTATTTTACTTTTTTTAATTTTAATGCTTACGCATGCGTCCAAAGATAAGCTTCCCATGTGGCTCGACTATAGGAATAAGTACCATCCGGAAGAATTTTTATAAACGCGTTATAATACATCGGAATAATTAAGATGCAGCTCCAGGATATCACTACGAGAATAGACAACATTGCTGATTTAGTTGTCCACATCGCTCGACTCTGGAGAGGCAGAGCAACGCAAACTAGTCTCCACATTGCTACTACCACGGTTAAATAAGATGAGCAGGAGTGCAAGAGCTACATACCATGATTAGTTAATTATAATACTAATTAATATGTAGTAATTAATTGTTGTTATGATTATTGCTTTTTATCTGTTTTGAGTTGCGTTCAAAAAAACTTACCATTAACAAGATTTCATTGATCATTTGCGCCACTGCAAGGCCGTATGTAGTACCTGTACCATAGTAAATACTGGTCTTTGTCACAGCTTGTACAGTCACGTTTTCCAATTCTCGAAATACAGATAGAAGGTCGGTAACAGCGAGAGTGATGAGCAAAGTTGTCATGGGACTGCGCATGCTCTTTGAAGTGAAGACTATGAGGTTCAATGTATTCGTGAACAACCCAATACAACATATTGTGACCTTCAATGGTGTAAACACGGATAGTAAGGGATACCAAAACTGTTGCCACCCGGATCCACAGTATACCATGTTCTTGAGCGATATAGTGGACAACAATTTTTATGAGTTAGGAATATAGTTGTCACTTTAGAAGTATTATTGTACAATTTCAAGTTTAGTGGATTCTTTCTGTTAACCTTTACCTTTACCTTCTGTAAAAGGCAATGTGTACCAAGAATTAAAAAATTATGTAATGTAAATGTATTTGCATGTAAAAGTTGCAATTTGTGAAATGTATTTCCACAACATTTTTTTTTTCCTGGAACGTGCCACACACCACAAGAGGTTTTTTTTGTAGGTAAACCTCTTTTGTAAATAGAAATGAATTGCTAATCCAAATACCTAATAATCAATTTGTTCTTTTGATGTGGTTAATATTTTTTAACTCAAATTAAACAAGGAAAATTGTGCTCATTGCCAAGGACGTGTAAGGACGAAAATCACTACTAATCCGACTTTAACACTGAAGAAGCAAGTTTCAATGAAAATATTTCGTTACTACTAATAATTTACGACTACGACGATATGGTTGACATGCCAAGTTGCATTTTAAATCCCAAACTCCGTTTCTAAATAAAAATGAATGTGCGGAGAGGTTCTTTTTTAGATAGTGACTTGCACAAATTAATTTTTGCAGCAGTGCCGACACGATCTGGATTTATCCATTGCTTGTTTTGTTGATTATGTTGACTTTGGTCGAAGCTGATATTGTGCTTTATCACCACCCCCTCTACCCGCCCCTACATGTCAAATTTGAAGATATTCAGCTGAGCGGAAATTACTGTCATGTTTATCAATAAAAAAATTAATAAATTAATAAAATTAAACAATGGCTTAATTTTTGTAATTTACGTTAAGGTGAAATAGAATGGAACGCATTTTTTGACAATATCATTTGTTCACAATGAAAATCTTGGTAAGTCTATTGAACTATTAAAATTCAGTAAGCCTTGTTAAGGTATAATTTGCTATTACTAGAGACGAGCTAAAATAATGGTCACTTTAGCTTTATGAATTCACTTCCTCCTTAGTTTCAAAACACAGAATTTCGAATTGTGTATGTGCTTCACCTATTCTACTAATATTAGTTTGCTTTCTCGCTTTTGATTGCTGGTGAAATTATTTTTTGTATAATCTAATGGCCTGTTTGTAAGTCATTGCTTAATTAACTTTCTTGTTTACAGTACAACATGATTTTGTAGTATTTTTAATTAATTAAAAATTCTTATCAACAATTGCAATTTGTAAATCTTTTGACTGTGGGACATCAGTTTGATGGCAAGAAAATGATCTTTCCAGGAATCATCGTTATAACCTTATTTTACTAATTTTTTTTTAATTTTGAAAATTCTAAAATATGTTATATATATATATAAATAAATATCTAGTTTCTGACGTTACACGATACACTCCGAGTTTAAATGTCTTTGGACGTTGGTCAAAGGGCAAGAGCAAGAGTGATTGGCCTCACTTTGCAATGCATATTTGTTTACATTCAATGCATATTTGTTCATATGCAAGGCATATTTGTTTATATTCAATGCATATTTGTTTATATGGAATGCATATTTGTCTATATGCAATGCATATTTGTTTATATCCAATGCATATTTGTTTATATTCAATGCATATTTGTTTATATGCAATGCATATTTGTTTATATGCAATGCATATTTGTTTATATCCAATGCATATTTGTCTATATGCAATGCATATTTGTTTATATGCAATGCATATTTGTCTATATGCAATGCATATTTGTTTATATCCAATGCATATTTGTTTATATTCAATGCATATTTGTTTATATTCAATGCATATTTGTTCAAAAAATGCGTGAAAATCTAGGTTCCGTAAGTCAAAGCATCATGTTTCCAAAATGAAGTAGAATATTATTCATGGTGAGCTATTGAAAACAACCTAATATTTGGAATATTTTTCTAGTCAAGAAAGACTAGTCGTAGATGAGATTCTTGCACGCAAAACGAAATGAGAAAAATCTCAAAATTCAAGCCAAACGAATTTTTCTTTAGCGCTTGCGAGCATCCCAGCAGCTACTATGGATTTAAAGTAGTTAAATATGTATACTAGTCCTGTTTTTGTAGAAACAATACATCACAAGGCGTTGCATGGTTTGCAAAAGCGAAAAGTTTGATTTTCGGTTTTGGGGGTCAATTATGGGGTCGTCAAGTTGTATTCAAAGAGACCCAGAGTGACCCATAGGCTTCACCCCACCCCTGCTACCTAATGCTTACAATAGAATTGAAAAAGTCAACATCTTATTTCGAGAGTTATTGAGCAACCTGACAGACAAACGGACGGACAATACATTTCCATAAAATAGCTATTACGCTACTTGCTAATGTGTTTAGGTAACATATCATAATACCCGGAAATTATGTTGCTATTTTCAATTAATCCCGCACGCATGCTATTTGTTTCGATACAACTAAATGGCATACCAAGACGAGAATTTTTAATTCTGTTTGAGCAGTATGTGTTTCTACCTGTAACAAACAACTGCAACAAATTCTGTACAAAACTCATTTGGGTATTTTATTATTTCATAAATTAACAAACTGCAATGCTGCTTTCATGATGCTGTTAAGTAACATACAACTCAATTTAACAGAAACTGAAGCATTCTTGTGTGCATTCTGAATAGCTACATGCTTAAAATTGTATTTTTTAAAATTACAATATTACTTTGAAAAGAGTGATTGAATTTCCGCCAATGCCTTCTGCTTTGTTTTTGGAACTTGAAGAAATACATATAGAGATCCAAAGAGACAAATTATGGAAAATTGGAAAAAGACAGAATCCTGTACAATGTTCCTCACCAAGTCGTTGTAGAAAAGTAGAATCACAAAGGCGATGACACGGTAAGAGCAATGTATCATAAATGAAGCGTAACCTAAGAAAATACAGAGAGAATCAAAAGTAAACCTTTGAAATATATAATTAGGCGTTTCTAGTTCGTTATTGAGGCAGGTGAGTAATTACAGAAAAATAGTAACAAAATAATTTATAACACAATAATTTGTACAGCGAAATAGAATAATTATGCAGAAAACCCACATGAAAATGGAATAATTTAGGCCTCACTTAAATCAAAATTATGCAAATTCTGAATTTTAAAAGTCTCTGTATATTCTACCCTTTGCTGCTGAAGAACTACTTTACCCATAATGAGCCAAATCTACATGAAAATAGGACAATAAAGAGTACCACCAAAGCAATAGGCACTGAATCCCATTTTGAGCCAAATCTAAGTTCCAAGGGCAAGTAGGCTCTAAGGGCAATATAGCAAAGGGACATTTCAATGCGACATAGAATTAGAAGTAAATTAATAATTGTGTTCAAACTGAGAAATATCAAATTCGATTTACAAAAATCTAATTATAATAAATAACTGTAGAATGATGGTGAATGATTTAGTTTGTATTCAAACCACAATTTGTATATTTTTGTTTTATTGAATCTTTATTAATCTTTATTAAATCTTGTATTATTTATTAAATTTGAGTACATTTGGGTAAATTTATAGTAAATATAGGCAAAACTTTAGATTTGGACATTATCATTTAACTTATCTTATTGTTAGTATAAATGGGACATGCTATTGATGAGATTTGTGATCTGATCCAAATTTTTCTGATTTTCAATTTGCGTCTCCTCCACTTTTTGCTGGAGGCGGAGGAGGCGCCCCTCCTGCTCCTCCGACTGTTTCCGGAGGTGAACGAGCCGAACCGAGCGGAGGCGGCGCTCAAGGTCATTTTCGTCCTTTTCAGCTTCCGCCTCCTCCCTTTGATGTCTGAGGCCCTCCAGTTGCTCTAGGAGGTCATTGACCTCTGACCTCAGAACCCCCACTACCCGCCCATACTTCAACCGACTCTCGTTCAGGCTCTCGAACAACTTCATCTTCACTTCAATTCCACTGCTAAGAATCTCTCTGTACATATTTTTGAGCCCTTCGTCTCCCTGACTCAGCCGACGGCTAAACGTGTCGAGGCAAATTTTCAAGAAAGAATTCATTTTCTCAGCAAGCGTTTTTTGATACATCCAACTTTTCCCTGTGCGCCGCCCATGTTCGCCCAAAAAATCCGTTATGGTCGAAACATACAGAGAAAGTAGATTTGAAGTCGAAATCCTGTTGAGCATTTCCGCACGACTCTGCTCCCGACTGCAAATGCTCTCCTCTGATTGGCTGTTCTTGAGCCGCCTCGCCCAGAGGTCAATGACCTCCAGGAAGTCAATGCCCTTTACTTCAAGGTCATCCACCTTTTTCTTCTCCGTTGCCAGAAGGCCTGATCCCCCCAGTAGGAGGTCAAGGAGCGCTTGGACGTAGTTTTGAAATTCGAGGTCAACCGCTCGCTCGCTCTGATTGGTCGAGAGGGACTGGAACCGCTCGCTGTGATTGGTCAAAAGGAGCGGGACACTCTCCGGGAGGGCAAAGAGGCCTAACTCCGAAAACGAAGTCAGTGCTTGCTTATACGTGTGCTGGATTTCGAGCGGTTGGCGGGTGGGGTCAATACTAAATATTTGCGTAAAAAGGTTCGTCTGCGAGTGGGCGGTGGGAGGGGGCTTGACCCCGGGGGCATGGTACCCGTGCGAAAAGTCCTTGACCCTTAAGTCCATGTCACGAATCAGGAACAAAATGCGCTGAAATTTGAAATTTTGTTGGTAAGGGCCCTCCTGAAGGGCCTTCGCCAACGACACATAGTATTGAAGAAAGGCCAGATTTTCCTTATTGATTGTTTTTCGCAAATTGAGTATTAGCAGAGAGGACAGAGCGAGGCTAAGGGCCGAAACGGCGGCGTTTTGATAGAGGGTGGCCGGGGGTTCGAGACTCGTCTTCGTTTTGAGTAAAATGAGAAACGCGACACGGCCCTCCGAATCCGTGAATCTGATTGGTTCTGACCAGACGCTGAGAGCCACGGTTCGCTCACCCTCGGCCGCGGTCCACTCAACCTCGGGCAATTCCGGAGAGAAAGTGCGCAGAATCTGTGTGAGGAGAAACGATTTGCCCGTTTTTCGAAAACCGTTGACGGAAACGACGGAAAAGGTGCGTGGTCCAACTTTTTCAAAAATGTCCTTCAAAATTTCATGACGAAACACTTGGGAACCGTCGATATTGTAGTATAGAACAGGGATTTCCATATTTTCTAGAAAACAAAATGTTGTTCTAAAAATTGTTTGTCTAAAAAACTGTGTTTGTTTAAAGAACCTGTCGTTGTTCTAAAAACGTTTTTGTTCTAAAAGTGTATATTTCGTTAGCACACGGTTGACACTAGTTGAGGTTGTGACAGATTTTTAACTATTTGAGTTAACGACGCTTTTGTTTCTGCTGAGATTCTGACAAAGCTGATAATTTTCCTGATAAATTTATGTGATAATCACACCGTGTTTATGTCGTGTCAGTCAATAACCTTGTGATGCACGGTGCAATGAAAGCGCACTTTCGAACAACTGCGAACTCCACTTGTGACAAAATGACAAAAGTGTGCAAAAACTGGGCAAATTTTGTGACATAAATTTTTTGAGGTCAAAGGGAAGTTGACCTCAAAATAAATGTAGACTGTTGGAGATAGGGAATTGAGTAAGAAAAAAAAAGATTAGAAGAGACACGTTGACCCTTTTGATAAAAATAAATGTCATCACGCGCAGAAGACACCATAAAACTGGATATTGTCAGTTTGCTCTTCTGTCTTGAGATACCGTAAAGTTTCAAATAGTAGTACGGTAAAATATAACATATGTGAAACATTAGCCGTAAAAATTGAAAAGTACAATAATACTCTTATTACTGTTATTTGACATATTTTAACACTAAAAAATAAAGTTAAATATTTTTTATAAAATAGACTTAACTTGATTTTAACGTAAAAATAGTTTTTTTTTTATGATAACGTCTTTGTTTTGTATATTTCAGTTACTTAAAACAATACAATCAAGTAAAATGCAAACAAGTCTAATGTGTTAGTTTAATTTAATAATTAACAGTTATTATAAATTAATTATTAAACAAATAAGTAAATGATTACTTTGTAGTATCTGAAACCGGAAAAAAAAACCTGAAAGCGAAAAAAACAGAAAGGCTTTATATTGATTTCAACTAAATCTTTATATTTTGATTGCCCGTCTGATCGAGCTGTTGTTTTCAAAAATGTTTTTTTTTTAATTTAAATAAACTTAAAGTTTGACATTAACGTCGTAAGGCTAGCTAATACTATTTTGAGGGCTAAATGACACTAAATTACTAAATAGTTAGATTACAGCTCTATTTGGAAGTTTACGGTACTCATTTTGATAACTACCTATCCTTCTTCTAGAAAAGACAGACGTAGTAGACTGAGAATTAGCATTGACATTCACGTCTCTAGTGCTCAATTTACTGCTTTATCAAACGACCCACTTCAAACTGCTTCGTGGCGAAAAATGCAGTGATAGAACAGAAATCATTTCGAATTCGCTGAACTGCATTAGAAGTAAAAGATGCTGATACTTAATTCAATACAATTAATAAAAATATTAACCATTAAAGTAAGTACAATGTTACTTTTATATAACATGTACCTTTAAACTTTCATAAACTGTAATTCCGTTACGATATGATTTTTCATGAAATCTTTCCTAATTTTTTTTTCGTTTCGTTTGAGCGTGCTTTGCCTTATGTGTTTCTGAATTCACCAAATGCCCTGTCAAAAACGCAGTACTAACAAGGGTTAGCACTTCAAAAACAAAGAAGGGAAGGAAAAAGCGAATGAGCGGAGAGTTTCCCAAACATACAATAAAATATGGAATAATTTAATGGCTACCGGAATATTACTCATATATTTTTAACAAAAAAATGCAGACGTAAACAAAAAAACTGTTCATAGGCAATAGGTCTATATGTTTACAATTTAGAATGGCATTCAAAATAAGTAAAAAAAAACGTAAAAATTGTTTTGATAAATTCAATCAAAATAATGCTACAGTTTTCCAAGCTACGAGCACGAGCCCAAATTACTCAATGTTGAGCATCCGATTATTTCCCATAAATTCAGTTTGATTGCATGTTTAGGTTAAAAAAATTTTAGTTTAAGTTTAGTTAAGTTTGAATGGGCTAAACTACTCTCCAACATTCTCATTCGGAAATAATCAGTGAAACTAGTCAATTTTTTCAGAAATACCAAATTTTATGATAAAAGCGATACAGATTTCAAATTTGACCTCAGATTTTCAAAATGCGTAATGGGTTACCTCCCGATGTTTAAGGAAAAAAGCCTTGCGTTTACGCTACGTAGAAAAAATATGACAGATATCCAAATTCTATTTTTTCGATTTATAACTACACGATATTTCAAAACACAACAAAGTTCAAACCCAAGTCGCAAACTGCCGGCATACGATTTATTCAAAGGTTTGCATGCACCAGATCATTGGATCAACCGAATTCTAGATAGAAAAAATTCTAGATATGTGTAGATAGACAAAGTTATGCAAAACTGCGCGCAAGATGGATCGGGAAATCCAACTTTGACAATCACTACCTTTATTTCCAGTTGAACTTATAGGAAATTCTGTCCTTGCAACAACACTCATCCTATGAAACAAAATTTGGAAATACTTAAAAGTAAAACTAAAAAAAACTGTTAATTTAAATTTGAAATTTTGAAAATTTGATTAATTTTTAGATTCAAAACTTGTACACATTAAGTTTTAAGTTTACTTTTACCATGCGGAGAGTTCTGTTGAATGAGATACTTCTCTTTGTTGCGGCTGTTACCCGTGTTGCATTAAATTCTGTCAATGATAACTCTGCACTTCTAGATAATATTTATGACAACTTTCAGCTCTGTTATGTTGAAATAATAGAATACAAGGAATCTCACGTTCACATTATATATAACCCATCGATTCCTACCACTAGGTTGTATTTCAATAGTGACAACTTGGAAACAGTATATCTCAATTTCATATCTGCAAATCAATGGTTTGAAGTGTACCTTTCAAACTTGAATGCAACAGTGAAGCTGCATAAACAAACTTGTCAGGTTACATTGTCTTTAGATCCTCCAACTAGGGCCAATTATGAAGCATATATTTCACCGAAATTCAATTACAGTGGTCTACAATATGCTCAAGAAAAATTCACGTATCATATTTCAATGCACCGAAATATTAAATGGTTTCAACTACCATCTACACCTGGATCTACTACTAAAACGCTGTCTACTGAGTTTCACATACTGATGGTAACAGATAGTTGCATTGAAATAGTTGTAATGAAATCATATCATAAAGCCTCAATGTCGTCGACAATACTTGACATGGGTCAGTCAAAAAAATACAAAAGCATTCGAAAAGTATTAGACGATCTACATAATGATCTTGTACATGTACTGTATCCCATGGAATGGCAGCTTCATAGGATATACATACAAAATTTGGGAGTCATTGCTCTAGTTGGAAATGTAACACAGCATGCAAAAGATAGATTGTTAAAAGATGACGTTTCCCGCTTTTTTGGAATAAAATCTCTTACTTTTGATCTTGTCACCCCATGGACTTCGAATTATAGTCCAATGCACAATTCCACATTTTCGAAACTCACCACCCACAACAACATAATCTACGTACTCCCCGAATACTACCCAAATGGGGGGGCACTTACCAAGGGGTGCTTGGATTTACAACACAGGAATTGTGAAACATGGGTTTATCACGTGTCATAATTTCGGGAAATACATTACACCGTTACAATATATACAAATATTTGCACCCAGTTTCTGGATAACAGCTGTACCGACAATGATTCTGTTATCTGTTATACTTAATTTAGTAATGTGCTACTGGCAACAGAGAGCAAGCATATCTTTCCTCTATTTTACTATTTTGTTAGAACAGAATACAGTACTAAGTCAAGCAGCTAAAACTCAGCTGAGGTGGGCGATCGCAAGCTTACTGCTAACCGGCATTGTACTAACAAGTTTATGCAGAAGCTCCATTGCATCTGACCTCCTATCTCCTCTTCCAGAACATAAGCTTCGCTTCTTTAAAGAGGTGTTAGACATGGGATTTCAAATAATATTACATTTAGACACATTGAAACTCGAATCGGTCGAAAAGAGTTTCAAATATTTGCGCTCTCTTCCAAGCAATGTAACGATGGATCTTCATGCAGCATTTTTGAAAATACTTTACCTTTATGAGAAGGAGAGTCAAGTATTTAACATATTGATTAATTACAAGGGGAAAAACAGTACAATGGAAATGGTCCAAAAATTACTGGACAGAGTAATTATACCAGAGAATGCAAACTATACGTCAATGGGCAGACTACTTGAATGCAACAAAACGGTGATGGTGGACACTACCATGGAATTGGAAACGCTGATGTTACAGAAAAGGCAAGCAGGTATAAGTAAGCTGTATTTGGGAGATGAAGAAATTCTGAGTATGCCGCGATTTATTCAAATTGTGCCGACAAGTTGGGACCGCACTGGATTGCTCATTACGCGACTGAATTCTCTCATGCATTCGGGAATATTTTTTAGAGATACTTTGAACACAACGAAGTTGTTAAAACAGCAAATTTCGCAAAATAGAAACCTGAGAGCAAGAGTTCAGCCTCTTGACAACATTAGTAACCATATAATTTCTTTGTATGCTATGTTTTCCTTTTTCATTCTGTTGGCAAGCTTTTTTCTTGTTGGTGAATTTGTTAATGAGAATTTAGTTTCTTTGAGTTTCGTTTTTAGTTTAATCATATCCGCGATTGTAGGTAACTATCTTGAAATGTGTTAACCACCATTTTGAGTTAAATTATTCAGGTGTTTAGACGTTAACTTCAATCATTCATCCTTAAAACTTGTATAAGTCAAAGATTGTCGTTAGTATATTGCTTTTTTTGTTTTACAGTTGTATGGAATTTGGATATAAGCACTTTCTGTGACACGAGGATTTACATTTCAATTAGCAAACAAACCCGTCGTAAGTCGGGAGTGTACTTTCTGTTCCTCTTCTAAGTGCCATCTGTATGAATAACGCCGTTTGAATGAAAACACAATTTGAAACTTTGAAGGGTTGTGCAATTTGGTGACACTTTTGCTAGTAAAAACGAAAAAAAAGTTTTTAATCCTTAATCACAATTAACCAATTTACAAATAATTTATGAAGCATGTTAGGAGTAATTGTTATGTTTAGAATACCAACAGTCCCTCATTGTCATTATACAGTAGGTGCCTCAAGACACGATTCAGTCGATAACTACTGAATTCAGTCGTTATCGACTGAATCGCGTCGTTGACGTCGGAAATCGGACGTTAACGACTGCATCGTGTCGCTTCGTCAAAGTTAAACGGCCCGAACTTTGACGAAGCAACACGATCAGACCATTTAAGTTAGTTTTGTGTTCTAAAAAGTACTTCTTGGCCTGTTTGATTTTCGGAATTTATTGTATGTTAGATAATATCTTTCTATCGAAAAACATTTTACAACTGCAACCTGTGATGAAAACTATTTAACCCATGACCCAATAAAAAAGATATCCTGACAATCAAGAAGGATGTCTTAATTTAGGCACGAAAATATTAGTGCGGCACAAAATATTAGACGCACTAGGCTTTTTCTTAATAACTTTAAGACAATTATTCCAATCACTCTAAATTTCACAATAGTTAACCCTTATACTGTTGTGGTTAATATTGCAAAAAATCAAAAAAATCAAAAAAAAATTGTGGAGTTGAGGAGTGCAAAACCAAAAAATGAGCGGGTGAAAGCGGCGCATATAATTATAGACGCAGTGGGGAATGTCAATCAAAAGGTCAATACTGATAGGATTTAGGTCACTGCACAGAGAAGGTTAGTAAAAAAAACTTAAAGATGTTTTAATTTTAAGGCCATTTGAATGCAGTAAGGTTCAAATTATTAGAAGCAGAGAAGAGACATATTTCATTTGTTTATGTTTTCAAAACTCAATCTGAACATAAACTAATGCAACACTATGAGGTAGGTAGTTCATTCATTTCCTAAAAGAGAACTGTTTTGTAATATTTATCGAACCATAAAATTTTTGTAATTATCCACTTAAGATTAGGGAAGATTAGCTTGGAATACGTCAATAAGTTCACACGTAAAAAAGCTTTCCTTATGTTTTTCACTTGCCTTAAATTTGAGTAATCAAAGTGAGCGTAAATGGTTTTGGTACAATTGTGCTTGGGGCATGAGTTTTGATGGTTGGAGTTTCCTCAGCAAAAAGGCGTGGTTATGCATTTAATCCTTCTCAAAATTAAATCGTTTCAAATAGGTTTCGCGTGGATTTATAGCTTTATTTAACACTTTTAAGGGAAAAAATTAATTTGCTCGTTTTTCGGCAATTAAGTATATCTGATTCTGTTGCCTAATATTTTGCATCGAAAGCGTATTGAACCTGGAAAATCATAAAAATTTTACTTTTTACGCCTTTTTCTACTTTGCAAAAGAAAATTAATATAAGCATGAATACGTCTCCAACGAGTAATATTCTTCGTCAACAACCTAAATTGAACGTGAATTTGAAATTGAGTTGTGACGTTTATGCACAAGGGCTGCTAACTAATTAATTTAATTAATTCTTTTGAGGGAATGCCTGTATTTGTAATGAATAGCGTAAATAAACTGGTCTGAGAACAAGAACTGTGACTTTCGCATCTGTGAAGCATATACATTGTGCAAGTGTATAACTTCACAGTTTGACTTACAAGTCACGCAAATAAAAAAAAAGTAATTTTTGTTTCAATGTTTTGTTAAAAAATTATGAACTAAAATTTGATTACAAAATATATTTAAATGCATTTTAATTTCGATTTACAACTTCCCTTAGCGAAATATTGACTCAGGTCAAAATTTTAAGAAGTAATGGAATTAAGATTTGGATAAACATGATGGGAGTCATCATAATTTAAATATTAGCATCGACTATTTGATTCCAATAATCATTTTGATGCTTAATTCAAAGTAAAATTTGGAAGTTTTCCTTTCGATGAGACTCCCTATGAAAGGCACTCTGAGGCAAACAAGAAATGCACTCAAGAGTATTTTTGTAGTGCTTCTGTTGGATACCATTAGTTTATTTTAAGTATGGATTTCAGTATCCCGTACCTGCTCAACTGGTTCAAAACTGGTTTTTACTCCAAAACCTCCACAGCTAAAAAATTCACGTCTGAAAATTTATCGACGAGCACCGATTATATGCTCAAACCCATTTTTTCTCACAACATAATTTTTATGCTTATGACAAAATTGATTGCATTGACGCAAGCAATTACGCCGGAGTCAATATAAAAGCGGGTCTCAAGTTTTTCAAGGTTAGGTTAAAAAACTTTGGCTTTTGAAACTGTTTTTCTTGTTTCCAATTAGACGCGACAACAATGATATAAAGATTAACAAATAGAACAGCACAAGAAAATACAACATAGAATAACAATCGAAAACTAAAAATTTGGATAATTGTTAACTTTAAGACATATTGTCTCTGTTCAAAATGAAAAATGAACAAGAGTCGTCGGATATTAGTCCAAAGGAAGAGAAGTTAGCAGAATGGGTCGAAGACGTTAGGCAGCAAATTACAGGTAAAAGCAATATATATAAATTGACATATATATATATATATATATATATATATATATATATATATATATATATATATATATATACCTTATAATATATGAATTATACGTTATTATACATTATTTAATATATATATATAATTAATATAATACATATTTAAGGAAGTAGAACCTTTGTTCTGCAACCAAGAACGGATGAACCATTTCTAGCCAAATTTATCCGTTGCAAAAAATACAGCGTTGACGAGGCGGTGAAAGCAATCGAAAGGTACTATGACAACATACACGCCAACCTGCGCCTCCTCGAAGGCATTCGACCTTCGAGTTATGTGCCGCTGTACAATTTGGACGTAATGCGCCTGCTCAAACACAAGATTAATGGCTGCAGCGGACTTTACTGTCACGTGGGGAATTGGAATACCAAGGAAGCGAGCCTGCGCGAACTCGAATTAGCTGGTTCGTTTGTTTTCGAAGAAGTGTTCCAAGACGCTTCGACGCAAGTCAACGGTTTCATTACCATAGTAGACTTGAACGGCCTCTCATTTTCACATGTGCGGCAACTAACTTACCACGAACTGAAATTCCTTGTCAAATGCATTCTCGTAAGTTTTAGGTTCATGACATGTTTGGCTACACATTTTTTAATTTAGGTTAGTTAGCAGATATAATTTAAAAAATAACATTAACAAGATATTATGTAATTCTTCTTGCTCACATGTCTGTTTTACTAACAATTTACAGCATTATATGAAAGATTTACTGTTGTTGTTATTTAGGAAATGTTTCCGTTGAGGCTTCGCAGCGTACACTTCATAAACACGCCAATGCTTTTTTGGCCTGTGTACAAGTTGGTCATGAAAGTAATACCCAAGAAATTACAGAGTCGATTTCATGTACACAATGATAAAGCGCTTGTTGGAAAAGTCCTGGACCCATTGTGCTTGCCAGTGTCACTGGGTGGTGTTCTCGAGGAAAACGAAGCATGGAACGATGAAATATTTCAGAAAATAGTCAGTCAAAATATGTGTTACGATGGTAAGTCCATGCACAACATGATTCAATATCTAAGAATGATATTTGTATGACTTGAATTTAAAGAAGTATATTTAAACATCACATTTTAAATTCATCGTGGTACTATTTTTTGCTGTAACAAAAAAATAATGTAAATTTTTACTTCTTTGCAGCCTATTGGAATGGTGCTTTGGGAGTGCAAAGGTCAAGAAGATTAAGTCGAAAACGCTCTTCAATGATGATGGTTTCGTGAGCGTAAACTGCTAATTGTTTTTGTACAATATAATAAATTGAGAAGCAACTTATAATCTACGTTAAATTATATATTGAAAGATGTATTACACATATCAATGCTGAATAAATTTGTTTTTGCATACATGGATGGCCGCACAGAAGAATTTATGTGATACTTTTTCTTGATATATTTATGACATTGTGCTTTTACATAATTTTTCAAAACTGACGCCGTAATTAATTTAGATTGATTAAAATAAAGTGTTTACTCGGTTAACTGCTTCCATTTCTATTAGATTTGTACTTTGTTACGAAGAGTAATAAAATCTTCAGAAAACTTTTTGCACTTTTGTCTGTTCAAAAAATTTTCAAGTGTTTAAATGTGTTTAAAGTGTTTAAATTTTACAGGCGCCTGGGTTCCGGAAGTAACTAACCATTAATGTAATAAAAATAGTATTTGAGGCAATTTTACCGTAAAATTTAGTTTAGACGCCCGCCACTTATTTAATGAAACCTTCATATTAGATACCCGGCCCAAATTCAATGGCTTGCCATTTCTACGGTAAATTCTTTATTTGAGGCCCGGACCCTACTGCTCACAATTTTTATTACCAAAAAATTTATATTAGAGGCCCGGTACTAAAGGAATTACTCATTTTTATACCCTAAATTTTTTTATATGAGACCTGGAACCAATTTGATGATTTATTTTTCATTCAATTGCAAATAAAATATACCATAAATATGGCACAACGTCGTAGAGCCATTGCAGTGGGGCTAAAGATCGCTTTTGTCATCAGTTTATTCTTCTTGACATTTTTATTTTTAGAAATTGTGCTTGCTTCTAAAACGTTTCTGAATAGCCTTTTTTTTAACATTCGGTTTTAGACTATTATAATTTAAATTATGGTCCAAACTATATACAATTAATTACCACTATACAATAAAATGATTATATCATTACACATTAGATCAAATCAAGTTTAATTTATACCGTTAAATTTAACTAAGTTTATCAACCATTGTCAAGTTACGTTTCCCGAGGTTTTGATTGAAGGAAATTAGCTTGTTCCATTTATAAACAAATTAATTTAATTTTTAGGACTTCAGATAACCAATGATATTCATGCGTTTGATTTATATAGTAAAACTACGGAAGACACAAAAATCCGAAAATAAGTTCGGTTTTAGGGGTCATTTAGGGATCGTCGAAATGAGGAAGAGGTTCAGATTCCCATGACCTAGGGAAGATTTAAGTTTTTAATCTGCAGCATGACTATGAGAAGTGCATTCGTAGTTTTCTAATACAATTGTAGTTTTGAAGTGCAATTGCAATTTCGAAGAATAAACGGACGCACAGAAAAAGTAAGACAATTACTATGGCGAATGGAAGGTTAGTTGTGTAAAGGTAAATGGTAACTTAACAGTTGTACATCAATGATTCATTTCATTTGTGGATTTTAGAGTTGTGTGCATATCAATTTTCGTTGTTATAATTTCCTCCACGAGCTGAAAAAATTAATCCAGAAATTCCTTTAGATGAAGCGATTATCTGACTATTATATATTTTATGATACGTTCTCACGATACTGTACTTGAAGTTGTGAAACCAATTGAAATAATCCGTTGACGCAAGTAATGCAACCTAAACTTAATATAAAAGTAAAGGTTCAACGTTTCCGGTTCATAGAATTGCGCTTTTCTTTCAAAGGTTACATTTTAAAAACAAAAACAATATTTAAAACAATAAGCCAAATATTTTGAGACAACAATAGCGCGCACGGAATGATTTCAATCCAGATCAAAATGGATTGTGATTCTGAATTTTTAGGTAAAGAGGAGAAATTAGAAGAATGGGTAAATATCGTTCGACAGCGAATAACAGGTAAGAATTTATAATTAATTAGTTAATATAAATTAGTATATTGACTTTATTGTAGTTGATATTATATATGTTTTCATTCTATACTGCATATATAATGCATACATATAATCAGTCAATCAATCAACTTAAACAAAAATGAACTGTATAACTTGTGACATGTAAAAATTGTATTTCAGAAAAAAGGACTTTCGCCCTACATCCAAGAACAGACGCACCTTTTCTAGCAAAATTTATTCGTTGTAAAAAATACAATATTGATGCGGCGGTGAAAGCTATAGAAAAATACTATGACAACATACACTCCAACCTCCGCCTCCTCGAAGGGGTTCGACCTCAAGACTTTGCGCCGCTCTACAAATTGGACACAATGCGCCTCCTCAAGCACAAGATAAATGGATGCAGCGTACAACTATGCTGCATTGGAAACTGGAATCCCAAAGAAACGAGCTTACGCGACCTCGAAGTTGCAGGGTTCTTTGTTTTCGAAGAAATGTTGCAGGACCCTTTGACGCAGGTCCATGGACTTATCTCAATACTGGACTTATCTGGTCTCACATTTGCACATGCGCGGCAAATATCTTACCACGAATTGAAAGTACTCATGAAATATATGCTCGTAAGTTGTAAAAATTGCATGTCTCTATTCATACTATCTACATTACAAGGTAACCACGTTCGTCCTAAAAGCATATTAATTTCAACATGTGAGTTACCTTGCCACAGTACTGGCTCATTTTGCTAGTCATAAATTAGTAATTATGTACGTTAGTAAATTAAATTCAAACAACTTCTTTATTGAATACAGCTGCGCAGCACTCTTTTTCTAATCCATTTTATGTTTTTATACTAAATATTTGTGTTTATGTTCACAAATATTTTGTAAACAATTTGCATACTGTTTGTTTAATACAGGAAATGTATCCAATGCGATTAAAGAGCTTCCACCTCATTAACACTCCGACGCTTTTTTGGCCTATATACAAGGTGGCTTTGAAACTCATGCCCAAAAAATTACAGAGCCGAGTTCACTTTCATGGGGACAAAACAGCAATTGGAAATGTACTGGATCCTCAATGCTTGCCAAAGTCACTAGGAGGTGTTCTCGAAGAAAATGAAGCTTGGAACGACGAATTGATTCCTAAAATAATCAGTCAAAACGTCTGCTATGACTGTAAGTTAACAACGATACATTTCGAAATAAAAAACAGTTTTTTTGAAAATATTTTTCTAAAATTTTCATACAAATTTACAGCTTACTGGAACGGTGCCTTTGGAATGCATCGGTCACGGCGCCTGAGTCGTAAACGCTCATCAATGATGATGATTTCATGAGAATAATAATACATAGCATATTAATTTTTGTACTATACTGAATACTGTATACTTACGTGCGCCTTATGATTAATATATTATATAATATAATCATTATAATAATGTTAGATTTTGCAATGTAAGTTTGAATCTTTGTAACAATAAATGTTGCAACACGTATCACAAGCAACTACAATAACAAACCAATTAAACAAATTGTTTTCACCTAATCTCTGAATTTCCACAAGTGGTAAACAAGTTTATTTTCTTAAAAAATACTTCACGTTTGATTTTGAGCTTTAAAGTTAGGTCTGTCAAAAATATATTTGTCGTGGATATAGACAAATCTAGTTAAAATATTTAACATCTGTAAATTGTTTGATATATTGTTTATTATGCACTACTTAACTAAAAGTGGTACATTAAGTCATTTAAATGTTTAATATAGCAAAAGAAAAACAGAAAAACATGTGAGAGTCACTTTATTTTATAATTTAGACAAATTATCCAGTTCAACGTTATTCCCAGCACAATACATGGGCTACGTGTAATTGATTCCAATAGTTTACTGTTAAATAATCACTGTTTAATCACAAAATATTAACAATGAATAAAATAAAATACAAAAAATAACAATAAGAAAATCAACAATTTAAATAGTAATCAAACGCTACCAATATAGTCGAACAAACCAAAATATCAACGCTTCACAGTAATCCTAAAAAAGCAAAAGTAAAAAAGGACGTAATTATAAAGATATTGAAACTGAAAAATTCTAGAATATTAAGGATTGTATATCGTATTACAATAGCAATAAATATACTACTATAAATTTGATTTAATTTTCAATTGAGCCGACTTGTATAAATGTTCCATGCAAACTTTGTAGCTCAAAATAATAATAAAAACAAGATCAGCAACAAAAATAAACCATGTATATTGATAGCACAAGAAATACGAATAGTACGCAGATTGCATTAGAATTAAAATTTAAAATTTAGAACAACAGCGAAATAATAAGTGTATTTTAAGCGTTTTATACCTATAATGAAGTGTACGTAATCGCCTTATTATATATATTTTGTCAAGAAAATTTTTTGCAACATACTTATCGAACTCTACGAAATTTGTTGAGACTGCAGCTCAAACATTTTTTGAAAAGAAAACATGGTTTTTTAGATATTATTTTGGTTGAGTGACCTTTGACCCTATGATAAATTTTCCAGTAAAAACTCCCTCCTCCTCACTGTAAGTGGTAGTGACACTATGTAGCCAATGACTAGCAAAATTTCGCCAAATCCTAGAGCAAGCATCATAAGGCCAATAACAAATATTTCCGCTACTAGAAATTTCGCAGCAAAAAACGCCACTCCGTACATGGATTTGAGAGCCAGGAGGAAAATTTGCAACTTCCTGGTTAGCATCAAGGTGGGATCGGAGGGACCTTGGACAGGGTGCAGGTCTGACGGGGCAGGAGTGGCGGGGCATGGATCCGCTGCGCATGCGCACGTACAAATCGTAGCTCCCGGTGGGTTATTCATGTCAGTCAAATCCTGATTACCGCATATTCCGGCCAAGTAGGCAGCCCCGTCACATCCGTCACGACAGCCTATTTCACACCCCATTATGACGTCCGGATGCACAGTGCCTATATCGTCTGCTAGGGGGCAGTTAGAACCCAAGGGTGCAGGGGGCGTGGCCACCAACCCCTAGAAAGTTGTACAAGTTACAATTTAATAACTATAAGCTATATATACAGTGTGTTTCTTTTCCAACGATACAGCCAAATGCTAAAAAGTCCTGACATTAGTTGCCCTAGGGGTTAGAGACTCTCAACTATAGGCAGCATGAGAACGTGGGTTCAAATCCTCGGTCACCCCTCAAAAAAGGCTTTGGTAATGGTTTTCCTTTTTAAGAAACTGCCTGGCTTCTGACCTTGTGTCGTATTTCTCGTTATTAGGCTGCACTGTCATAGGACATGGAAATGAAGAGAGAATTCAGAATTTTCAGAATTCAGAAGACTACACTCATTAGCATATATGTATGGTAATGAGTCCTTTCTTACTATATCCATACCAACTCCCTTACTAGTTGACCAGCGACTAAGCGGAAATGTCAAATAGTTTACCTGTAAGGTTTTTGAAAACCTAAATAAGTAAGCAAAAAACTTGACTAAAAACACCATAATTAACAAAAAATCACAAGAACCTCCTGCATTCAGAATCCTTCATTTTTGAAAATTCTCAAATTGGCGAATTCTGTATGGTTGTATTGTTTGAAATGAAACACACTGTACATATATGGATATGCGTTATAGCTATTATAAAGCTAATATGTACTGAACTTTAAGAATTAGCTATTTCAAGTGGGGTTGAGCTATTTCAATAAAAAAGGCTCTGTATATACACAGTGAAGAATAGTACCGTGTAACAATCGGGGTTGCAATAGCAGAAACTTATTCCTGTTGGTGGGTCAGTGAAACAACCAAAGTTGACATTGCCTCCACACGACATTTGACAGAAATCTTGCGGTAGTAGAGGGCTACTGCAGTCATCCACTTGTCCAAACACCTATTTAATTAATTTGTTATTAGTTAATTAATATTATTAATTTGTTATTAATAATATAACTAAACAAATTCCCCCGTCCTAAGACACGAGGATCACCCCTTAGCTCCCCTATCTCATACTCTTGAAAAATAATTTCTAAAATTTGCATGATGCCCACATCTGGCGGCTCTGACCGCTGAAGTAGAGGTTTTTTTTGTGTGACCGATCCCCCTTTCCCCTCTACTCATCCGAATAAATTTTCGAATTTCTTTTTCCTGTCAGAAAAAGTTCTCCAAGCAAACTGTCCTATCTCACATCACTTACGCATTCCAAACTCGAGCTTTATTATATCGATTTAATTTAATTATCAGAATATAGTCATTATTCCGCCGAAGTCTTTTATCACGTGTGCGTTAAATGGGGCTGGAGAACAGAAAATTTCTAGGATTATTATTTATAGCTCTGCCAACTTTTTCGCCCAATGGGCGAATGCGTCTAGGCGATAAGTGATAGGCTCAGGGTCGATTCCTACTACCGTCAAGTCCTTTTTGTCTATTTTTCTCTTGCTCTACAAAGAAGCTATTTGGATAGGGGTACTTATGGGATAGGTTATATATAGTTTAGGGAGTCGTAATATACAGGTTTAACAAGAATAAAGGCATTGGCTTAAGTACCCTTCTGCCGACTTTTCGGGCTTGTTAGGCTTATATATTTATCCTGAGTTCTATTTGTTGTATTACAACAGATAGACAACAGGTTCTTATTATTAATATTTTATTTTTTATGTGTAATATTTCCTAACTAACGTTAATATTAATTAGACAACTCAAGTTAAAGTGAATGAGAGAGAAATTAGATATAACATAATATTTTTGCTTACTATACTAACAAAAAAAGAATAGAGAGTAAGGGAATAAATGTGTTTTCGCTTTCTCTGTTTAATCGCAATCAGCAATCCAACAAAAAGTCGTGTTCAAAATCACCTCAATCCGAAAAACGAAATCATCATGCAGTTGAAATTACTTTCTGTAAATCGTAAATCATACTGATTTCACTTTCATCATAATTTCGAAACCTAGAAAAACGAACAATGGAATAGAATTATCAAGAATGAGGCTCCAGACTGTTTTTTTTTTCAATTTTCGACTTCTTGCTATGGACATAGAAACTCGCAAACTCGTCCAATATTTCATATAACTTCATCAATTTCATATTTTAGATATATCCTAATATCCTATACATTTCTGAGTTTTCGAGTTAGGACCACCAAACTTCGAATAATATTATACACTAGTAAAACATTTTCTAAATACAAATTCGAAATTTTCTAAACTTTTCTAAAAAAAACTTTAAAGACGCATATTTAAACGAAATCTTCACCGAAAATTAAAGGGAGTGTACTTCACCATAAAAAGAGAATTCCAAGTCTCAAACAAAAGTATTTAATTTGTGAAACCATAACATATCTAAACGCCGTACATATTCTAATTAATATCGCTTTTTAAAGAGGGGTTTTCTACAACAAATACTAATTTCGATAACTTAATTTTCAGTTAGGTATCTTACATGAAAGAGCTATTTTTATAGCCGTTTTATAAAACTCCTCCTATCATAGAACTGACATGTTTGGCAATTCTATACATATATACATATATATATATATTCTACCTCATATTTTTAATTATTACATATATTCACCACGCTAGAATAGCGTTGTTGGTGTTGGTTGTGTTGGTTTTTCTCTTCTTTTTGTTTCATATTTTGCTCTATACTTTTTTTTTTCGTTGAGACAATAACCGTTACACAAAAACTTACCTGAATTTCAAACCTGTAGCGCTAGAGGTGGGCATCGAATTGAAATTTAATTCTTCACAAAAAGAAATAGTGGAGCAAAGGTGCGACAGAAAACCAAAATTGAATTAAAATTAAATTGAACGAATAATTATCAAAATAAATTCGACGTATCCTAGGACGGGCATGTTGGGTAGTATATATAAAATGACACAATAAAAATGTTTTTGTCAGACCTTGAGTACACAAGTGAGTAGAATGCAGCACTCAAAATGAATACTGATGAGTACGCGTCCCTTTGAACAAAACACTGACTGCATAGTTGAGTTGTTCAGGCTTCTTTGTTTAAAAAAAAATTACAGTTTATTTTTTTAAAAACGACTCCTCAAACACTTTTCTTAAACAAAGACTTTTATACTTTTACTTTAAAATAAAAAGTTGCGAAATGATACTTTTTAAACTTTGCTTAATTTTTTTTTAAATCTTGTTTAAATGCTTTTAAAAAACTTTGCTTAAACTCTTTTAAAAAACGGTTTTTTTTTTTACTTTTTTTTAATTATTTCGAAAGAGCACTTAAAGGGTCCCCTTGTCCTCTCCCCTGCCGCCTTGGATCTGAAGTGAATTATTTTCATTTCGCAAAAGAAGATGATGTGTATGCAATACTAATGTGTTGATAGAAGGTCCGAATTCGTGCGGAGAGTGAATAAGGCCAGTTTCCTTTACGATGTGCAAATTGTGGCCTGACTTGCACAAACCTTTCAATATTTGAATTTTGGTCACTTTCCCGCTCATTATGAATGGGGCTTTAAGGGACCTGATCCCTTGGACAAAGGGATCAGATAAATTATAGGGCTCCACACCGCAAAAGTACAAATAGAAAGTATAGAAAGAAACTATGTAATTGTCTTTTCCTCTTTTAATGTCAAGGTTCCTCTCTTTCTTCAATTCTGTACATTTCCTGATAAATGATAATTCTGTACATGATAAATTGATAAGTAGATACTTACTTTTGACTAACATCGTTTTCTGCTTTGGAAATATGTGAGCGAAATGAGAGCTCATTATCAACAGATCTGTATAATTACTCAGAGCAAAATACTCAATTACTCAGTTACTCAAAAACGAACCTTCTTATTTCCGTCCTATATCTCTCATAACGAGCAAATTTATTTAAGGCTGCGAAATGAAAGGAAGTTAATGAGTATTTGTTTTTGCAAAAAAAAAAAGAACAGGATTTACGAAAAATATAATGAAAAAACGAGATTTCAAAATAAGTTGGATTATCATTTATGTGCAAAAGTCGTGTAGATAAAAGAACAAATTTTTGATTTGCAAATTTTGCAAATTTTGAAGAAAAGAAAACGGTTTCTTAACCGAAGGTCATGTAGATCGAAGAACGATTTTTTTTGACAAATATTAAAAATTTTGAAATTGAAAATGAATTTAGAAAAATTCAAATACATTGCAAACAATTATAATAACTTCTTTGGAACGTACAAAGGTAACGTAACGTACATCATAGGACGAACTTTTTTATGACAATTTTTTTCAATTTTCTAAAAAGTTTCTGAGCTTTTCGAAAAAAAAACGTTTCTTAAACAATACCTTTCGAATTTCGAAAATTTAAATTTATTTTTGAAATTTCACAAAATAGAAGGTAAGCATTTTTACTTTCATTATTTATTTCAGTTTATGTGGCATAATAGCAAATGTGCTTTTGATTATTGGCAAGAAATTTTAAGAATCTTCTTATTAGTATATAATATTTAATTTCCCGCTAATTACAATAACAGCAATTATATTATTAATTTGGTAATTATGATACAACTAAACAATTATATATCTAATTGCAATTAGTTTAATGTGAGTACTTTAGTAATTATGCTAATCTTTCCATGTAAATGTCGTAAAACTACTTTTTCCGCCAAAACGCATCGGCAAATTTTGCAACTTGAACGTTTTCCGCTACGTCATGAACGCGTACGACGTCTGCGGATGTGGAAATTGACGCAGCCGTTGACGCCAACGTTCCCGCGACCCGCTTCGCCGGCTCTTCAACCCCCGTTAGGGTTCCGATGAACCGCTTTCGCGAACAACCAATCAGGAGTGGGAACCCCCGCAGCGGTGACCCCGCCCCCTGGAACTGCGTCAAATTTTGCAGTAGTTCCATGTTATGCTTTCCGTTCTTTGCAAATCCAATCCCCGGATCAATAATAATGTTCCAGCGATACACCCCTGCGTCAATTGCCCTCTGCGTCACATTGCCTAATTCCGAAATCACGGCACTTGCGACAGAATTTTCGTCGTAGGATGCGAATTGATGCATGTCGGCAGGCGTTCCGCGCGTGTGCATGAAAATTATAGGCATGCCCCTTTCTACCGCTAAGCCAATCATACCCTCGTCACGTGATCCCATCCCAACGTCATTGATTATGTCCGCTCCTGCGTCAATCGCTGCTTCTGCGACACTTGCCTTGTAGACGTCGACGGATAACGGCACGGTGAGGCCACGGTCCCGGAGGAGGCGGATCACGGTGGTGAGAGTCGTGATTTCGTCTTCAGTCGACATTGCCTCTGTCCCTTGCGGACTCCGTGACACGGCTCCAATGTCAATGATGTCAGCACCGGCCGTGACCATGTCCAGGGCCCTTGACACGACTTCCTCCAGGTCGGTCACTCCCGGTTCGGAAAAGCTGTCCGGAGAAACGTTCAATATACCCATGACAAACGTTTTGGAGTTCCATGTCAATTGGCCTGAAGGTGACATCGGAAGGACCTTGACAACAGATGGCGCTGATTTCGACAGAAGCGATTTAAGCGCTGTTTGAGGGTCAAAGGTTGTCTGGAATTGAGCGGTGTTATCCCAGATGCTGAAATTAAAAAAAAATCTTGTTAAATTTTTTTTTTAAATATTGTTGTACGAAAAACTGATCAAAATATATCAAAAAAATCTGTTCAAAAAATCATTGTTAAAAACCTTAGTAAGCATACAAACCAACTCATGAAACTTCAAAGGAGCGAATTATTGTACTCTTATTTTCTTCTCGGCGTTTCCAAATTTTTTATAAGTTTCAAAATTCAAAGTTCAAAAAAAAGTGGAGCAATGTTTCAAAAAAGTTCATTGAAAATTAAAAATATGTTTAGAAATTTCAACCTAATTGGCATCAATTTAAAACAAAAAAACGCAGAAAACCCTGTTCGAAATTGAAAACAAAAAGTTTCATCATTCTTCGGTTTTGTTTTGAATTGATCCGTTTTGCTTCAGCAAGTTTTTTTTTGGCAACTTAACCAACAAATTGCTATGCATGATGCAATAATGCATCATTAATTCAACATGAATAGTAGTATAAAAATGCTGCCAGTATATGTCCACCCCTGTGGCCTAAAGGACAAGGCGCCGGTCTTCTAAGGGCTCTCTAAGTCAACCGGAGATTGAGGGATCGAAACCCTCCAGGGGTACTTTTTTATGCAAATTTTTGTGCAGATTTCATGTTGCTCAAGAACTTGCAACTTGTCCTTAAACTAAACAGTAATTGAACTCAATAATACGTTTAAAAAAACCACATCTCTCGTTTTTACCAATTTACCACTTACCATTCTACCATTATAATTTACTACTATTATACCATTTACCAACTTACAACAACTTACCATTCTACCATTCTAATTTACCATTCTACTTTTCACCAATTTCCAATTTACCATTCTACCATTCTAATTTACTATTTTACCATTTACCAACTTTACAACTTACCATTCTACCAATCTACCATTCTAATTTACTTTTTTACCATTTACCAATTTACAACTTACCATTCTAATTTACTATTTTACTATTTACCAACTTTAAAACTTACCATTCTACCATTCTAATTTTACCATTATTCACCAATTTACCATTTACCAACTTTACCGTCAATAATTTTGCTTTTTTTTTTCTATGTGGTTACTGTTCTGGAAGATTTGATTTGTATTTTTAAAAGCTTTTTTTTATACTGAATGCTTGATTTTGATTGGTGCGCGTTAGCCGCTGCTGATTGGTTGACTCACTCTAAAAGTGGGCGGAGCACAAATTCCCGTTGGCCAACCTTTGGGTGCGGAATGGTAACTTCTTGCGACTGGAGTGCAACGTTGCCATAAAATAAAATGTCCAAATCGATTTCTCTAGGTCCATTTTCAAAGCGCTCTTGTCTTCCAACAGCGGTTTCAATATTTTTTAAAAAATGAAGCAACTCGGAGGGTTCTAGTTTCGTTCTAATTTTGAACACGCCGTTGTAGAAATTCGCCTGTTCTAAAAAGTACATTGGCAGCGATTCGTAGAGGAAGCTTGTGTCGAGCAGCGTAACGCTTGACGAACTCCGGACTATTTTCAGCGCTTTTGAAATAAATTCAATCCGCGGCTCAATGTTGGAGCCGAAAGCGATATAGGCAACATCGCCTTGGTCATTATTCGACCGTGCTGAAAACCGCGGCGGTGCGAAAATTCGCGTCACTTCGACTCCAGCCCCCTCGGCAAAGGTCAGGGCTTTGGGTTTCGTTACACCGACGGTCACGTGGGTCACTTCGAAGTTTGCCTGGAGGGAGGTGGCAACGGTTAGGGCAAGTTTTTCCACGGTGAGGAAATGTGAGGCCTCCACAAGTGATGCCACGTGGTAAGCAACTGATGTCAGGATGTTGTCGGCAGAAAATGATGAAAATTTGATGTCAACGATGACAAATTGCTTTTCGTCACGTTCGTGTCGATGGACACCGATGATGGTGGACATCAGTAGGTTGTCGATAAAGTATGTCACGTGCTTGGTGCTTCCTGGTGTCTGATTGGTGACTAAAGGGTACTGATGACAGGAATTCGGCAATTGATGACAGGATTTCGACAATTGATGACATTGATGGCTCTCGAAATTGAGTTCGATGCCTAGAGATGAAGCTCGGAAAAATCCGCGCGGTTGCTCGGCAACGATTTTTGTTGCTCGAGGGCAAATTTTGCTGATGACGTCGACAAGGTCCAAGAGCGTGGCAAACGATCTAAAAATTAGGAAACGATATCAAAATTTTGAAAAAAAAAGGTTGAAAGTTCAGGAAAAGTTTCGAATTGTTGAAATTGGATTTTTTTTTCGAAATTTCCACTAGTGGAAAAACAGAAAAAATAATTGAAATATTTAAAGTTTAAGAAAATTTAACAGTGGTTTAGTGAAAGATAGAAAAGATACAGTTTGCCATCATTTTGCCGTCACCTGTCATCACAAGATAATTTGATGTCAGCCGATAGCTTGGCGTAGTCGATAGTGAGCCGAAGGTCATCAGCCGCAGCAGCAGCCGTTACATCAGTTGGAATCGATACTGAAATGAGTATCGGCTGATATATCGGATTCGAACAGCTCGTAATTGATGCCCGAACACACAACTTCTTGATTACAACTCTATCCATCGCCTTTTCAAAATTTGAAAAATCGTTTTTGAAAAAGTTTCAAAATTCCTTACTTCTGTTTTCAAAAATGTAGGCTTGGATTTTCGAAATTCAAGTTTTAAATTGAGTGATGCTGCGAAGGACTAAAAGATGAATGAAAACGCACTGTCCACGTCTTTTCCGTAAACAATGTTTACTGCTCAAGTTTAAACTACAGTCGTTAAGTCAGTTTAAGGTTTAGCTAATTAGCATAATTAGGTTAATTTTAAAGAGGGTTGAGTCTCCCGAGGCCAAGAGTCACTTGTCCATGGCCAGACGCCAGACGTGATAAAATGAAAGAATATTTATCATCTTCATAAGATAAATCTCAAGTTTTATAACTTCGTGATAAGCAGCGACCGCAGGAGCTCATGCGAGAAGTTATGAGGGGACAAATGTAGCAAAAGTTCAAAACAAAAATATTTCCACAACAGGATTTTTCTAGTTAAATGCGACTTACTAAAATACTGCAAGAAATCAGTAGTATAAATATTGAATTTAACTGAAACTTTAAACAGTTAAAATTAGAAATTAATTAAAAAAATTAAACTGTTGAGTTTAAGTTTAACAAAGGCCTAATAAACAATGGCATAGACTGCCTTTAATTTGTTGTTTACAAGTGTTGGGTTGGGTACACTAGTAAAATACTTGAAACAAATGCTTATAAACAAATTTCGTTTAAAGAAACCAAATTGGCAATAAATGTTCTGTGTACTATTTCAATTTGCTAGTACAAATGCAAACAAAAAAGTTTGTTATTTTCTTTCATTTATTTTTCTCACATATGATCACACAATTGAGGAATGCATTCTTGATTAGGAAAACACTGCTATTGCCCCCTCATACAAAACTTCAAAAATAATTAAAGCTTCTGCAGTTGTTGTGTTGATGCTAACTTGTGGACTAAGATAAATGTTATTTTGTTAATTATGACCGCGGCGGTGACGGCGACGGTGTCCAACGAAAATTGAGTCTAATCCGTTTTCTGCCACGGTTTGTTTCTTCCTGAATTGTTTCACTAGTTGTTTCTTCACTAATTGTTTCTCTATTATTTTCTTGTTTACTAAATGTAGGTGCGTCGTACACTTTGAGAATGGTTTTGGAATGAATTCCACGTGGATAGTCTTCGTAAACAAAGTTGGTCATTGCATTTCTGCGCAGTTCAAGCTCCAGCTAAAAGATACAGTGAAATTAAAACTTAACAAAACAAATAAACAATTTGCTGAAGCCGT